>QEOT01000675.1:1543850-1601904 GCA_003123785.1 Pterocarya stenoptera
CTTGATGAAGTACAATCTGTACTTCATACTAGGGAACTACAAAATAGAGGGGACACCAAACAGAATCATGGGGAAGGGTTAACTGTTAGGGGTAGAACAGAAAAGAGAGAAAAGAGGGGCAAAAATGAAAACAAGAAATTCAGGTCTAAATCAAAGGGAAAACAGTTTAAATGTTTTCAATGTTATAAGGAAGGACATTTTAAAAGGGATTGCCCTGATAGGAAGACAAACTCTGGGAATAAAACTAAAGAGGCAGGGGATGCTTCTATAATTTTAGAAGGGTATGAGAGTGCTGAGGTACTCACAATGAGTGAAGTTGACTAAAAAACAGAGTGGATAATGGACTCTGGTTGCTCTTTTCATATGTGTCCTGTTAGAGAGTGGTTTGAGAGTTTATCTGAGCTAGATTGGGGGGTAGTAATTCTAGGAAACAACAAGTCCTGCAAAGTCATGGGAATAGGGTCAGTTAGACTTAAAATGCATGATGGAATTGAAAAAGTGTTGAGGGATGTCAGATTCATACCTGAATTAAAGAGAAATTTAATTTCTCTTGGTATGCTTGATTTTGGAGGATATACCTTCAAATCTAAGGCAGGGGTTCTTAGAGTTACTAAAGGCTCTTTAGTGGTCATGAAATGAGTAATTAAAAATGGGTTGTATACTTTACTTGGGAAAACAGTTGTTGGGGAAGCATCTCCAACACAAAGCATAGTAGAAAATAAAACTGTACTGTGGCATAGGAGGCTTGCACATGTAAGTCAAGGGGGACTTTTAGAGCTACAAAAACAAGGACTACTGACTGACCAAAACATAGGGAATTTACCTTTCTGTGAAGATTGCATCTATGGAAAGGCAAAGAGGGTTAGTTTTAAGTCAGCAACCCACAACACCAAACAAACCTAGACTATGTCCACTTTGACCTATGGGGACCTGCTAGAGTGAATTCACATAGTGGAGGGAGTTATTTCCTCTCCTTGGTGGATGATTACTTTAGGAAGATCTGGATATACATCCTAAAGAACAAGAGTGACACCTTTGAAAAATTCAAGGAGTGGAAGACTCTAGTGGAAAACCAAGTGGGTAGAAAACTCAAAATTCTAAGGACAGATAATGGATTAGAGTTTCTGTCCAATGAATTTAATATGTACTGTCAAAAGGAAGGAATTCTTAGGCATAAGACAGTGAGGGAAACACCACAACAGAATGGCCTAGCTGAGAGGATGAACATGACCATCCTAGAAAGGGTAAGGTGTATGCTATCAAATTCAGGGCTGCCCAAAACTTTCTGGGCAGAAGCTGCTATGACAGCTGTTCACCTTATAAACAAATGTCCATCTTCAGCTATAGGATTTAAAACCCCTCATGAGTTATGGTTTGGGAAACCTCCCAACTATGATTACCTAAGAGTTTTTGGGTGTGTTGCCTATGCACATTCAAAAACTTATAAGCTGGAACTAAGGGCACTCAAGTGCATTTTTATAGGGTATCCTGAAGGTGTAAAAGGGTATAAACTTTGGGTTGAGGGACCTGGTAGATATAAATGCATTGTAAGTAGAGATGTGACTTTTAATGAGTCACACATGGCTCTGGTATAGGACGAAAAGGCAGACCATGAAACTGTCAAGTCCCCAAAGGGATCTCAGGTTGAGGTGGAGCAAGTGAATGCCCAATCTGAACCTGAAACTGGGGAAAGTAGTAACCCTGATGGAGCGGACTCAGGGGACACTGATTCAGGTGGAGCTAGCTCCTATAAGCTAGCTAGAGATAGGCAAAGGAGGGTTATCAAACCTCCAATAAGGTATGGGCAAGCAGAACTTACAATGTTTGCCTTGATAGTGGCTGATGAGATAGTTTACTAGGAACCAAAAACTTATAAAGAAGCTGTAGCTAGCAAGGATTCCTCTAAATGGATTTTTTCCATGCATGAGGAAATGGAATCACTTAATAAGAATAAGACCTGGGTGTTAGTGCCTAAACCTAAAGGGGTTAAACTTGTAGGATCCAAATGGATCTATAAAAGGAAGGATAACATACCTGGGATAGAAGGGTCAAGGCATAAGGCTAGACTAGTAGCCAAAGGCTTTACACAGAGAGAAGGAATTGATTTCAATGAAATCTTCTCTCCTGTGGTTAAACATAGCTCAATTAGGCTACTGCTTGCTTATACTGCCTTTGAAAATCTGCATCTAGAACAATTAGATGTAAAAACTGCTTTTTTGCATGAAGAACTTGAAGAAGAAATATACATGCAACCTCCTGAAGGTTTTACAAATGAAATTAAAGGTAATCAAGTGTGTCTTCTTAAAAGATCTTTATATGGTCTTAAACAATCACTTAGGCAGTGGTATAAAAGATTTGATACACACATGATTGACAATAATTTTAAAAGGAGCTGCTATGATAGTTGTGTCTATTACAAGGAAGAAAAATGAATATTTGTTTATCTCCTTTTGTATGTTGATGATATGTTGTTGGCTTGTAAAGACACTGTTTTGATTGATCAAGTTAAATCCATGCTGAAATCAGAGTTTGAAATGAAAGATTTGGGCCCTGCTAAGAAAATTTTGGGAATGAAAATTAAAAGGGATAGAATTAATAGAACTCTATACTTGTCTCAGAAAAATTACATTTCTAAAATCCTTAAAAGATTTGGTATGGAACATGTGAAACCTGTTAACACACCCTTAGGTCAGCATTTTAAATTGTCTACAGATCAGGCCCCTAAAACAGAATCTGACATTCACTTCATGCATCAAATTCCTTATGCTAGCATGGTAGGAAGTATAATGCATGCTATGGTCTGTTCTAGGCCTGATCTAACACATGTTGTGAGTGTAGTTAGCAGATTTATGGGGAATCCTGGTAAGCCCCATTGGCAAGCTATTAAATGGGTACTAAGGTACCTTGAAGGCATTACTCACTTAAGTCTCTGTTTTGGAAAAAATATAGAGAAAGACTATGAACTAACTGGTTTTGTAGACTCTGACTTTGCAGGGAGTGTAGACACTAGAAAGTCATTAACTGGGTATGTGTTTACTGCTTTTGGGGGAGCCATTAGCTGAAAATCCCATTTACAATCTGTGGTGGCTTTGTCCACCACAGAAGCTGAATATATACCATTAACAGAAGCCATTAAAGAGGCCATTTGGTTAAAAGGCATTTCAAGTGAGTTATACCTTTTTAATGGTGATATCACAGTTCACTGTGACAATCAAAGCACACTGCATTTAGCCAAAAGCCATGTTTTCCATAAAAGGTCCAAACACATTGATGTGAGGCTTCATTTTGTTAGGGATGTTATAGAATCAAAAATAATAAGTGTGAAAAAGGTCTCAATTGAGGATAATCCCTCAGACATGATAACCAAGTCAGTCTCTTGGCCTAAGTTCAGACACTGTCTGAACTTAATTTGTATGGAATCTAATATCTGTCCTCAATAGGGGGACAGTGTAGGAACGATCCAATGATGAGGAAATTACTTATAAACCTTTTGGCAAATAAATGTTTTGCCAAGGTGGAGAATTGTAATATGTATGTCAATACATTTTATTTGTTGCCTGTGTTTTTTCTAATATTGTTTAAGTGATCCTTTGGATGATGAACATGTGGCTTGATCTGGGCTCTTGAAGCAATACAGTTTTAACCAAGCTTGTGAGGAGCTCGTGACTTCTGCAGCTGAGAAGTTACTTTGTTGTATCGTTGGATTTACTACACGTGGCAGCATCTGTTGTAGCATATATATTTATCTTTAACCTGTAACCCTACGTGAGAGATTCATTCTGTACATATCGTGTGAAACTGAGAGGCAGAGAGAGAGGTGCGATTCTAGGGTTTTCTAGGGTTTGTACTTGAGAGAAGAAATATGTGCGATTTCTGGTGATTTCTGTTATGGTTCTGTAACACTAAATGTACTGAGGCTTCGCTGTGAAGTATTGATTCTCAATAAAGATCTCTGAGGCCCATTCCTGCCGTGGACGTAGGCCATTAGGGTCGGACCACGTATATCGGTGTGTTCTTTCCTTTTCTTTTATTATTTCTTTTATTCCTTTGATAAACTGTTATATTCTTGCGTATTTGTGCTACGGATTAATCTTTACTGTTCGACATCTGGTAATCTGGTCATACCTTGGAATATTGTTAGTCTCTAACTGTGAGAGGTATAAAATCAAACTGTTATCTTATGATTCTTGGATCTCTTCTATTTGGGATTAAAACTGAGAGTTTTTCGACCAAACAAACAGAAACGTTTTTATAAAAGGAAACTAATCTTCTTTTTAAATATAAAACAGAAACATTTTATAATAACATAAAAATCAATTTTTTAACAATTGATATTGAATTTTACAATTTTTTTAAAAATATCATGGTGCTGTTTAGATGGTGAATTGAGACGAGATAATACGAGTTAAAATGAAAGTTGAAAATTGAATAAAATATTATTTTTTAATATTATTATCGTTTTTGAATTTGAAAAAATTAAATTATTTATTATATTTTATATAAAAATTTGAAAAAATGATCATGATTATATGAAATGAGTTAAGATCAATTATGAATCTAAATGGGTCTTAAACATGTTAAAATTATATTTAATACTATTTTGTAATACTTATTTTTTAGGCAGTCTTAAATTTTAATACATCATATTATTATAATATAAAATTTAACAGAAAATGATATTACAATAAGATAGAAAGTATCCGTCTTTCACTTTAAAAGTACACAATTATACAATGTCTGAAGTTAGTTTGATTTACCGCATAATTGGTAAATTAGTAAACCATCATCCAACACTTGCAAGAGGGGATAAGGCAACTCAAAGTGTAACTCCCAGCATATTCCACCCCCAAGATGGAAGTGTTGGTACAGCTGCAAATAAACCAATTTGTTTGATAATCCGTTCAATATTCGCTCGGTTAAACTCGTCCTTGAAAGTAAATACTTTCTTAATTAGTAAATGACACATATTCAATAAAACTTGACTCAATTAGACTAAAGCTCATTAAGGTCCGCTCGTTTATGTCCAAGTCAACTCGTTCACTCGACTCGATTAAAGTTCATTCATATATTGATAAATATATACATACACCTTTGTATATATACATGTATATGTATTAGTTAATAATATAAGCATAGTACTTTTATAATTAAAATTTTAAATATGGAATATGTAACCTAATTATTTATGTCTATATATTGAATATACTTCAGAGTTATATTTTATAATTTGTACAATAATTAATCAATAAGATTTAAGAATTTTATATACTAGTACGTGGGAACCATATATGAAATAAATATATGCTATCATATTATGTGTATGTATTAATAATATATGTAGACATAATCTATTGTTATTATGGATAAATATCAATTAATTAGATATTAATTATTTATAATATTTTAAAATCTTATAATTCAATAGAGATTCTACTTGTTAATTGTACAAATTTAATATTAATTTTTTTATTTTTTTATTTATCTAGTTTATTAATTATTAAATCTTATTCAAAAAATAAAAAAATATAAACAATTCGAGTCAAGTTCGAGCTCGAGTTGGCAGTTTAGTTTACCGAGTCAAGCTTGAACAAACAATGAATAAAAATCTCAAGTTCGAGCTCAAGTATTTTGAATCGAGTTAAGCTCGGCAAGCAAAAAACCGGCTCGACTTGGCTCGATTACAACCCTTCTCATTTGGTTACATAGTTTAAATGAGATGAAATTAGAAGTTTTATTGAAAGTTGAATAAAATATTATTATAATACAAATTTTATTTTAGAATTTGAAAAAATTGAATTATTTATTATGTTTTGTATTAGAGTTTATAAATATTATAATGATTAAATGAGATAAGATGGTTTGGTTGAGTAGGGGTGCTACCCGCCCCCTATGAGGCAGGGCCACCCCTTCCTCGCACAGCGCCTTGCATAGGGTGGGGGTATTAATTTTTAAATTTACTAGTGTATATTTTGTGAACAAGTCTAACAAATTGTAATATATATTTATATATAGACATTTTGTAAAATATAAATATATTTATGTTTATATATATAATATATATAAATGTAAGCGCTCCGCCCCGCCCCGCCCCCGCATGGGCAAAGTGAGATTACTCGCCCCACCATGCGAGGGCGAGACAGCGAGGTGCGGGGTTTCGTTGTCCATCCCTAATTTTGAGTAATCAAACTAGTCTTTGTTGAGTTTATGGCACTGGAATCTAGTTTATTCTTAGGTTGGCTCAATTTGATGACCCGATCCAATATGTACTTGTGACGACTTTTTTTGTAGGATTTCAATTAGAATTGGGTTGATATTGATCCAGTTTGTAACTTGAGAATCGTCAGACAAAAAGTCTGATCGACTCATCGCTTTAACAAAATTACAAATACCAAACAAGAGTTTGTTCGAGTGAACAACTCAATAATTGTGAAATCATGATTTATGTCGTACAATTCCATAAATGCCATATATACATTTATGAATAGTATTATCATTCTATATAGTGTATTTCTTCCCATAATTTCAAGATAATAAAATTCTTTATAATTTTGTGAATATAAGCACATTATCGATTTATGTAAATATTTATTTCGCGTATTTGATTATTTGTTTTAATTTATTTTTCTTGCGTCGTTTTTCACAACTGAAAGGACATCCTTTACATTGCCAACAATCTTGGCAAAAGACCTCATCGTATTCATTGCATTTAGAACGTTGCCTTTTATCTTACCTTTTAAATGATGTAATTCTTATTTGCTAACAAAAGAATTTTACCTCGTTCGTAATCATTGCATTTATAAATGATCAACGATAGATAAATAATATATTTCACAATATATATTTTAAAATAAAAGCATTTTTATAAAGTGATGTTATTCTTATAAATATTTTACTAAATTATTTTTTATTTTAAAATATAATTATATAATATGTTGTAAAAAGTGGCGTGCGTCTATCATTTATTTTTTTGATGGAATTGTGGTTATTTAAGTTCTCGTGCAAGTGTAAGTTGGATCCACGTGGGTCTCGAACAAAGAGCATCATAAATTCAATTAGTTTTTAGAAGTATTTATCATTTTATTTGTTAATAATGCTCTCAAATAATTATAAAATTCTATAAAATCTATTTGATATTATATCTCCAAGACACGGGAGAGAACTTAAAAGACAAAAGTGCGAGCATGCAATAAAATATTAAGTGCTAATTTAGATAAAGAGATACTTTCATTTTATTTCATCTAATTTTATTTTATTTTAATATTTAAATATTATAAATATAAATAAATTTTAATTTTTTATATAATCATTATCTAATTATTATAAATTTCTCAAACTTATAAACAAAATACAAAAAATAATTTAATTTATTCAGATTCTAACATAAAAATAATATTATAAAAATATTTTAATTTTATAATATTTTATAAAATATTTTATCTTTTATTTTTTAAAACTCCATAAAATATTTTAACTCAAATTATTTAGAACTCATATCAATTCAAATATCTATTTAGAACTCATATCAATTCATAAATCATCGTAAATTCATCTTATTTCATCTTGATTTACTAGTCAAACCAGACATAAAATAAATTGACATGATGCATTGTTATTTTCGACTGTGAGAAAAATAAAACAACGCCGTCAAATTACAAAATTAAACAATTTTTCATTTAAGTGGTGAAAATAAGTTAATTAAATTATATCATATCAATAAAATACGAAATAAGGGAAACATTTTCTTAATCTAAAAAAGAAAACGCGGAAACACAAAAATTGTCGGTTTGATTTCTAAAGTCTTTGTTCAATTATTCTCCGCACAAGCTTATGGTCAAAGAGAGTTTGCGTTGGGCATCGGATCCAGAAGTTCAAAACCACGACCCTCTTTCTCGTAAGTCGTATTCCAGAAATAGTCTCGCCACCTGTTTCAGCTAAACCAGGCCACGTGTAAAAAACAACGAATCTTGGTGAGTATCAGCTACGAGAAGAGTCTTGGTAAGCCTACTAAGAAATGATGATCTCCGTGGCATCATCGACACGTGTTCGGATCGGCTGACGTCCATTTCCATCATAAGACGCAGACCACCGAATCATGCTCCCAACATTTTCTTCAATTTGGAAATTTCTGCCCAATCAAAGATAGCCGGAATCTACGGACTGTCTCGCTCTCTTCAAAATTGTATAAAAGCATTTGTGGTTGCGGAACAAAATAATTGCAGACCGAGCACCAGATCTTACACTTGGCGTGATAGCACTTCATCACTTCCTCAAAAAGCGCCCTGCTATTACTGTTGATAATTGTCCCAGACAGAAATTTCACGGGGTCTCCGGTGCGGTTCGGTTTCTGACACCAGTTTCTTCACGAGACGAGCGGGGATGGGTTGCTCTGAAAATTCGCAGTTGAAAATCGTTACCGGCGAGGCTGGTTACGTGCTCGAAGATGTCCCTCACCTCACTGATTACATTACTGATCTTCCTGTAGCTCTCTCTCTATCGTGTTTTTTTTTTTTTAATGTTTTAAGTTCATTTAAATTAATTGTTGGATCCATGTCGTTTCGGTGATTTCCAATATTTTCTGAGGATTTTTTAAATCCATTAATATAATGATCATTCCCGTTTCAATTTGTAGGATAGGTATAGCCCGTACATTATTCCTTCCCTCTTTTAACATACTTACAATCGTTATATGGTCTTCTAATGGGTGGTGGGTTATATGGCAGACTTATCCGAATCCACTGCGATTTAATCCTGCTTACTCGGTCGTTAAGTAAGTAAAAGAAGTTTTCTAGATGATGATTGTTTTTATTTATGTGGCTTTTTTTAATGGTTTTCATTTTATGATATCATAATTTTTACTCGGATTTTTCCGTCTTCAGGCAGTATTTTGTTCATGTGGACGATACCGTTCCTCAGAAGGTCAATTCTGCTCTCTAACCTGATTGCATTCCTAGATGTCATTGTGGGTTTGGATGCTTATATTTTGTGTATATCCAACATACTATAACTTATCTGTTAGAGAATCTGTTAGAGAAACTGGTATTATTTGTGTGTGTGAGACTATAAGCGTTAAATGTACGAGAAACTTCATCAAATGCACGCCCATTTTCTTTGTACCTGAGTGCATTTTCACACGGGTTTGAGAGATTGGCATTCGATCGATATTACCAGTGACAATAATTTTAAAATTGGTGCGAACAAGTTTCATATGAAAGCTTGCTTCCCCCCTTTTTAGGGTATTCATAATCCAAGCCAAGGTGTCTTTGGCATGCATTAAGTGGATTTCCTACGCTATTTCCTTCGTTAAGATTAACTACCAGAAAAAATGTTGGTTTTTTCAATTCAAGTAAAGATTTGTTGGTTTTACATGTTTTTAGATCGTTGTTCACAAGAATAGCCCAAGAGGGACACACTTTCGGCGTGCAGGACCTCGACAAAAGGTAATTTGTCCTATCTGAATGCTGTTGAAGTGATTTTAAATCATGTTCATGTTAGTAACATACACTTTTATGTCACTCAGGTCTATTTTGAGTCAGAGGAAGTTCACGCGTGTATTGTAACATGCGGTGGTCTATGCCCTGGGCTCAACACTGTGATCAGGGAAATTGTGTGCGGTCTCTATCACATGTACGGTGTTTCTCGAATCCTTGGGATAGATGTGAGTGTCTGCATCAACTGATACTATACTAGAGAAAACTGAGTTATTTTTGTGATTTCTTCTTTGTTTTGGATGTGTATCTATGTTGCTTCTAGTTTTCATAATAAGAATTGCATAGGTTATTTATCAACAAAGAAATTCAATAGGTTAATCTTTAAGTCAATTTAACAGAGAAAGTTTCTGACCTCCTACCCCTCCCCCTTTCTGCCTTAAAAAGGGAAAAAGAAAAGAAACAAAAATGGTTTATCTGCATGCCATGATGCCATCTATCAATATATTTATGTAGATATTTCATTTGACAATAACATAGGGATTAGTGGTTCTAATCAAGTCTGCATATCCTATCAATCCAAATCATCTGGACGAAGTTTTGCTATTTCGTAAAGTGCAATGTTTCTGCTTCATGATTTGAGACTCACTTCGTGATTCAGTGGCTTACAAAATTTTTTGTTTGCTATGTATTTAGGGAGGATACAAGGGCTTTTATGCTCGAAATACCATTACTTTAACACCTAAGGTTGTCAATGATATTCATAAACGTGGTGGTACCATCCTTGGGACATCACGAGGAGGCCATGATACGTCGAAGATTGTTGACAGCATTCAGGATCGTGGAATTAATCAGGTGTGAAAAGGGTTGCTTTATTCTGACTAATTGTTACGTGATGATTTTTATATAGATCAATAAACTGAGAGTTCAGCTTATCTGTTTGTTAGAGCCAGGCCCCATTCCCATGGTTTAAATATTCCATACTGCTTTTACTTATCCAGGTTTATATAATTGGAGGAGATGGAACTCAAAAAGGAGCTGCTGTCATATTTGAGGTAATTTTATTGTAAATAGGAGGGAATAAGAGATCCTGGATCAAATTGATTTGATCCCGCAAAATATCCTTCTCAATTAGTGGAGATTTTGAATGTGAAAGCTAGGGTTACTCAGTTACAGGGATGCATCCAAGTCCACTTAGCCCACCCATTCTCTCTCTGTTGCTCAACTCAACCCAACCCATGAACCTGCCCAATTTTGTTAAAGGGATCAGCTTGCAATGGGTCAAGCTGACCCTCCTCTCCTTACCTGACAGATCATTGTGCAACTGATTATTAAAAGTGATATTGTGAACAAAATTGAAAAATATCTTGATAATTTCATAATTTGATTTTATCTTTAGGACTTAAAAGTGTTAATCATAAGGAAGAGGTGATCATAATTTTTTTATCCTCTTAGCTTTAGTTTTGCAGAAATATTGGCTTCTTTAATCAATATATTATGAAATCTGAGATAATAATGAAGCCAACAGGTTATATCTGTTGGGTCCCATGTTGATGGTATCATAAATGGGTTGATTTTGAGTTTAAGCTGAATGATCAGCTCACTAAACAGGTCATTTCAAACATTTTTCTATATACATATAAATTGGTCGGTGTATAGTTTATTCAGTTATTGTTGGTGATTGACCTGACCTGACCTGTAACCATGCTTAGCCGACCATTTTACAGGTGTCTTAGTTATTCAAACAGTTTTGTTCCTACCATGCGTGCAGGAAATTAGACGGCGTGGACTCAAAGTTGCAGTTGCCGGAATTCCTAAAACCATAGATAATGACATTCCTGTACTTCTCTAACAACACTGAACTGGATTTGATGAATCTAATTTTTCCCTGACTTTTTATTGCATTCTCTCTTCGACTAACTTATTCGGGACTTTCCATTGATTCAGGTTATTGACAAGTCCTTTGGTTTTGATACTGCGGTTGAGGAAGCCCAACGTGCCATTAATGCAGCTCATGTTGAAGCTGAAAGTATTGAGAATGGTATTGGTGTTGTAAAATTAATGGGACGCTACAGTGGTAAGCTCTGCGTTTATGTTTTTCATAAAGATCATAATGTAAATTACATTGCATTTACATGTTTGAAACAATTATCATGATGCAGGTTTCATTGCCATGTATGCTACTCTTGCCAGCCGTGATGTGGACTGTTGCTTGATTCCTGAGTCTCCCTTCTATCTTGAAGGAAAAGGTGGACTTTTTGATTATATTGAAAAACGACTCAAAGAAAATGGACATATGGTTATTGTGATAGCCGAGGGAGCAGGACAGGATCTTCTTTCAGAGAGTTTGCAATCCATGAACTTGAAAGATGCTTCAGGGAACAAGCTACTACAAGATGTTGGGCTGTGGATATCTCAGAGGATCAAGGTATCTTTGTAAACTGGAAAAATGTGCTACTTCTTTAATGACTTTGGTCTTAAACTTCTCATACCGAGACATGCACATCTTATCTATGTCTGCACTATAGGTGTACAAATATATTTAACTTTTCAGTTTACTGGATCAAAATAAAATCTGTGTCATCCGTATGTAGCCGATGCATGCACATCTTATCGATGTCCACACAATGGGTGTAGAAAATATTCCATCTTTTTTGTTTACATAATTAACTTATTATTTCATTGCCATCAAGAGAAACTATTTGACATCTTTCCAAGTATAAATTCCAAGGAGTTTCACCGTCTCATAAACTTTAGCCATTGAGTGATAGCTGATATGCATTTAAGAGTAGATGCTTTATTGTCTTATCATGCTGTGTTGTATTCTGCCTTAAAGAATTGCTGTATCAGCATACCCTTATAGTCTATATATATATATATATACCAGACCTGTAACCATGCTTCATCTACTGTCCTCCTATGAAGCAATATTTCATAAAGCTTTGCTTGGGTGAGACCTTCTTGCTTGGATTACTAACCCAAGCTGCTGCACAGTATGGTGCTGCATCTGTTTAAAATTTGTAGAAGTAAAATCCTCAAAGTGGTTGAACTGGTACCGAGTTATATTCTTTCCTCATATGGCATGCCATGTAGTTGATACGAGTTTTCTGCAGCAAGATCTTTTTGTTCAACCACCTAGTCGCAGCCAGACTGCTAATTTTAGTTTTGGCAAAAGACATTGTTTTAAAGCCTGGTTTGGATTCAAGAATCACTCCAACTCATCTCATCTTATCATTACAACTTTTTCAATTTTTCACACAAAATATAATAATAAACAATTCAACCTTTTCAAATTCCAAAACAATAATAATATTAAAAAATAATATTCGAATAATATTTTATTCAACTTTTAATTTTTATCTTTTAACTTTTATCTAAAACCATCTCATCTCATTTCACTATCCAAACCTGATCTTATCCTCCAATTTGAGAAACCGTTTTACCTATTCTCATGGAGACAGTTTTTTAATAAGCAATCTAGTTAGTGTAAGATATGAGATGTTTTGGTCATTATGTGTTTTTAAAGTGACATTTGTTTAGTGTGTAGCTTGGAACTGAACTAAAGCCAAAGACTCAAAAGAAGTATTAGATTGATCAAGTGTAATGAATGAAATATATCATATTTTGTACTATGTGGTGAAGATATATTAGTTGTAAATGGGGTCAAATATAAAATTCTTTTGGTTATTAACAGTCTCTTTTTTGGTTTGCAGGATCATTTTGCTAGACAGCATAATAAGATGGTTATTAACCTTAAATATATAGGTCAGTGGCCTCAAATTTGGGTTGATATGTGTGTCTATGTTTCCTTTATTTTTAAATGGTTATTAATATGACATGATATACATATAACTATCCTAATCTAACCAATTGGTCTTGCAGATCCGACATACATGATCCGGGCAATTCCAAGCAATGCTTCCGACAATGTCTACTGTACGCTTCTTGCTCAAAGTGCAGTTCACGGAGCAATGGCTGGTTACACTGGCTTCACAAGTGGGCTTGTCAATGGCAGGCAGACATATATTCCTTTCAACGTAAGTATTTTGGGTCCTTAGATAATCACTATGGTACTTTTAAGACTGTCACGATCAACTCTCATTTTTACTCAAATTCATATTTTGGTCAATAACACTTTTGAATCTTAGAGTCGGAGGAAATCATTTTGAACCCAAGTAAAGAAATGACTTCTGCAAGAAAATATAAAGGAATGGATTAAATGGTAGAAGGAACACTTTTAAGTGCTACTCGTTATATCTTTTTAAATCCTCTCAATCTCTGATTATAGATATACCCATAATGTATACTTCTATTTTCCTTCAAATGGAGAGGCATTCCATTTCCAATAAATAAAGAGATTTAAAAAAAAAAGGACTCAAATGAAACTAAAAAATAGTGTGAACTCAAACAAATTGCTCACTGTACAGTTATTTTCTAATTTTGAGGTACACAGCGTATCACTGAGAGGCAGAACAAGGTCGTGATTACAGATAGGATGTGGGCAAGACTCCTTGCTTCGACCAACCAGCCTAGCTTTCTGGACCCCAAAGATGTAACTGAAGTCAAGAAAGAGGAAGAAGAACCTCAAACCCAATTGTCGGACGGGGAGAAATGTAAAGATCGGTCATTGGCTAAAGACATTCCCAGTTAGACATAAAATGTAGGAGTGGACTCTGTTTTGTCCAACATCTTCTATTAAAACCAGTAGCCACGCTAAGTTGATGCCAACACCCAAATATTGGGTGATAGGAATTTGTATTTGCCAAGTAATGTGACTTTGCTCAAGTTATTTATGCTTGATGAATGATAATGGCATGTTTGAATGCTTAAAGTTTCAAGATGCTTTATTTATTAGTCTTGAGAAAGGAAAGAAAAATTTAATATAAAAATACGTATTTTGTTTTTATAAGTAATATAAAAAAATACACATTAATACAAGTTTGTGAAGGTGAATAGATAAAGTTATAAAATATATTTGTATGTAATTTTTTAATATTATTTGTTTTGAAGTTTGTAAAAAGTTATATTGTTTTTATGTTTGTGTAATGATTTAGACGGAAAAATTAAAATTTTGTAATTAAAGAGTGTTTTTATTTGAGTAATGCTTGAGAACGTTATGAAAAATTTTGAGAATTTTGAAAATTTTGAATAGAAAAATTCTATTTATCATCCTTACACCATATATCATACATAATTATTAAATTTTTAATTTCTTTTCTTACCAAATATGTGGTGATGAATAGAAGTACTCAATTAGTTTAGAAATAATAAAACTTAAAAAAGATTAAAAAAATTAAAAATAAGTATGGTGTGTGTGAATGATGAGTAATAAAGTTGAAAATTATCATGTTTGCCAAACAAGTACATTCGAGAATTCATATTCTTTTCTGCAGAGCTAACAGACCACTGCAATGAACTTGCATGGCAGGATTCAAATAAATAAGGTTTCAAATAAATAAGCTTAAAATAATTATTTACCCCAAAACAATTCATATTATGAACTGTTTTATGTCACAAATACAATGAAAGAGACAGAATCAAAAAGTTGGGCTACTCCAAAGAACCTTCTAGAATGCCAATGCCTTTGATAAGAAAATTACCAACATCTGACAAGGGATTTAAAGCCTATATACACCCGAGGGCTCAGCGTTCTGAACAATCCATGGATGTTCAAGAAGCTTGTGTAGTGGCAGGCGCTGAGAAGAATCCTTGACAAGCATCTGTTATTTATTATTATTATTATTTTTTTTGGGGGGGGGGGGGAATCAAGAATTATTAATGAATTTTTTTTTTTAATATTATGCAACATAGAGTGAGGTTAAGCAAAAAAGTAAAACCTGACTAATGAGGTCCTTTGCGGAAGAAGAGACAATTGGTTTAGGAGGGAACTTGAGATCAACTTGCACAATCCTGTAAGCAATATGAAAAACCTATAATATATACGATACTGATCAAATGCAAATCACTCTTCACTCTTCAGATGCTATATATGTTCCTAATTTAGGAGTAACTTACGTCTTATAAGGGAAAAGACTCTTAAAAGAAAAAAAGAATCATCACTTCAAAAAATTTTGCATCTCCAGGAAAGAGATCACCAATTCTTTGTGAAAAATTTACCATTCCATGCCTCTTTGAGCAAAAAGCGTTAGAAGGGGTAGTGAAACTTCTAAAAGTCATGCTTACCTTCTATATGTATCTGAGTGCTCCTTAGCCTCAAAAGGAGGGACCCCATAAAGGAACTCATAACAAAGGACACCGAGACTCCAAATATCCACATTTGCATCATGCTCCACGCTCTCCACTGTTAAGGCAACACTGAAGTATTACTAAAAAAATTAACTTGCGACAAGTAATTCTCGGCATTTATTTTCTATGACATAATAACACATTTTTTACAAACAAAATCAATTTGAACCAGCATTGATTCAAAGAGATGAAACCAAACATTCGAGCGAATAGAAATTGGAAATCATTGAAGCAACTCCATTGGAGCATTCACTATATATTGATACATACCCATCTCAGGGGGGAGGTAATCCAGCGTACCACACATGGTTCGCCTACGATTGAATGTGTGCACCGACCACCCAAAATCAGCAATTTTAAGTTCACCCTGACAAAGAGAACCCACAATGACATCATAAATAAAAAAAGTTCATCATGTAAGTCACAAGGACCAAGAAACAGATAGTGGTCATCACCTGTGCACCAATTAAAAGGTTCTCTGGTTTAATATCTCTGTGTATCACATGCTTTCCATGACAATATATGAGGGCACGGGCTAATGATGCAACATACTGTCTTGTAACCCATATTGCACAATAACTTGTAATCAGTTTCACATAAAAATATGTGCTGAAAAGCTTAATCCCCACGCAATTTCACCAAAAAGACTAACAGTAAACACTACCATATATCCTCAAAAGCGAAATAATATTTTAGGAACTCCACTTAATTGTTACTTAAATAAGAAAGAGAACCAAAAATCAGGTAACTAGAAAGAACCTTAACCTATGACTTCATAATTAATGGGGGTGGGGGAAGCAAATGAAGTATGAGAGCCTGGCATAAATAAAACTTACAGTAGCAGCACGTCTTTCACTAAAGTATTTGCACTTCTGTAGTTCCTTGTAAAGTTCACCTTTGGCTGCATATTCTAATATCAAATAAACTCTTTTCTGCCATTACCACATTGAAATAACAAATGGTTAATAACAGCCTATTTCCCCACTTCAGCAATTTATGATTTTGGACAAGACTCGGCAACAAAACATGAGATTTTACCTGATCATAGAAGTATCCATAGAGACGTAAAATATTGGGATGTCGCAGATGACTTTGTATTTCAACTTCCCGGCGAAGCTGATGCTCAACCTGAGACTGTTGCAGCTGGCTCTTAAAGAGGACTTTCAGTGCCACAATATGATTGCTCTGTTTCAGAAATACCAAAGAGCAAAATAGGTTCCATAATCTCAAATAAGTAACCAAGAAGTATCAAAACCATGAGGTGATTTACACTAGAAAATAACTGAACAACTACTATGACAAAAAGTCATCCTTCCATCTTCTAGTTTGTGGCAAAAGAAAAGTGCAGCTAGTTTTGTTTTGAAAGACATTTTGGAAATTTAAGCGCGAAATCTGGAAATTAATTATTGTAAAGGAAGAACCAGATACCATCATACCACGCCTTATTACTGGGCTCACTGGAAAAAAGTTTGAACATTCTATAAAATGATTATGCGTTTTCATTTGCTCAATTTTTGTTAGCAACAACAAAAAGGACAAAATAAAGAACAAAGTGTGCTCAGATTAGATAGGACCCAAAATACGTGACCACCAGAACCCAATATCAACTTGAAAGATCTAAATTCCACAATCAATGAATCACATGCTTAACACATCTATTTATTTATTTGATTGGCACCGGGTGTCCGAGAATAAAATCTCGACTAATCCCAAGGGTGCACAGGCCCTCGACAAGGAGTTTCCCACAAGTGCACATCCGGTAGTTCAAGGGGAAGTTCTCCCAATCCGATAGCCCCTATAAATTGTTTGCACCTAAGAGGATTCAAACTTTAAACCTGGAGGGAGCATAACACAGGACCAAGGTCTTTACCACTCGAGCCAACCACCCCTAGGGGTTAACTTAACACATTTATGGAACCAATGTTATTGGAAAAAAGCAGAAGTGTCAACACTTACTCTCTTTTCTCTTGCCAAATAGACGTGACCAAACTTTCCACGTCCGAGGGGTTTTCCAATGTCAAAGTCATCAAGTGTCCATCTTCTTTTCTCCACTCCGGGAACATCTGAAGAAGCCTATACAAATAAAATATGGAAACCAAATTTCTAGTAATTGCCAATGAGGATAAGAGATCAGAAAAAATAGCAGATACTTTTGCAGAAACACAAAAGACCGTTGAAAATGGAAGTTCCGCAGACTAAAAATTAAAAATCAACATCCCAGATCCTCAGTATGCAAACCGTAAATCCTAATAGTCCAAAAACAAGAGAGCTCGTATTTTTATAGATTGGATAAACCAGAGCCCCCCTTCCGATGAGTAACCAACAGATAAAAGAGAGTCCTAGAAAAGAGAAACCCTAAATCCGTTTGGGAGGTGGTTTCATAGTTCAAGCAAAGAACGAATTCGATGATTAAAAAGATCTCGGGAAGAAATTCTGGCTCTCAGATCAGGGGCCTCAAAATCCTCGAATATTGCAATTCCAACCTAAATTTCTTCCCAATTTGGACAGTAAAACTCTTCACATTTCACTAAAGAAACAACGATACCCGTTAATCTAACAAATCAAGCAAATGACGCTTTATAAAATTCGAGAAAGACAACATCGAAAAAAAACCCTAATTTTCAGATCTGAGAAATCAAGTAACGCAACGAATACCCTATCTTAAAAGCACTTTCCATTCAGTTTACCTTCTCTTGTGGTTGGGTCTCCGCAGCGATCGCCATGAGAGAGATGATTCTAGACTGAGGGAGAGACAACGAGGGAGATGGCAAACAATGAGATTATGAAGTAGAGGCTGGCATGCTTGAATAAGGAGCACATTACAACGGTCGAGTTTGCAGGGGACGCCACGTGGTCCAATGCCGCCCGCAACGCTTTTCAAAATTTTTTTGGCATTTTGTGTGTTACGTGGAGGAAAGGAGCGTCCAGTAGGGTCCGTCCTATAAATGAAGGAAACTTAAAAAGAAAGTGACGGACACCGTACCTCTATCCGTCGGACTCGGTTATGATTATGTTGTCTATGAATGATTCCATTTAACATTTCATACACTATTTTTTTTTTCTGTATTAGTTCTAAATCTGTAAATTTTATACAAGTCTTTTTGTAAAAATATAAACTCAATAAAAAAAATGAATTTTTCACTTTTTTTTTTTTATGGTTGGATTTCATTTTATAAAGAATTTGTGCAAAATTTATACATTTAAGACTTATATAAATCATTTCTAATTTTTGGTTAGTAGTGTATAAATAGAACAATTTAATTAATTTAATAAAAATAAAATAAAAAATAAAAAACTGAAATATATATAATATTTGGCGTGTGGGATCAGTAAAATAACCCTGATTTTATTGAACAAACTTTTCACCTCGTTGCAAACAAACAGGTTGCCACATGTTCTACGTTCTAAAGCTCGTATCCATGCAAAGGGGCCACGTGTCCCCCTCGCCTCCTTAATTTCCAGCTCCGCGGAGCCTCCATCTGATCTCCTCATCCATGCACCTCTATCTCTGCCACTCTTTGATCGTTCGCAACGCCGCTAATTAACCATGTCTGATCACTCAAAGCCAGTGAGCCAAGCGCTCTACGATCCTTCCTCGACTTCCTCACGACAGGCTGTCAAGTTCTTGACTGCAGTTACAATTGGTGCTACGCTCCTAATCTTGTCTGGGTTGACCTTAACCGGGACGGTGATAGCCTTGATCTTGGCGACCCCAGTTCTGGTCCTGTTCAGTCCGATCCTAGTCCCGGCAGGGATAGTCTTATTCCTGGTTGCTGCCGGTTTGGTAGTCTCTGGCGGTTGCGGGGTGGTGGCCATGACGGCATTGTCGTGGATATATAACTACGTGACAGGAAAGCACCCGATGGGGGCGGACAGGCTCGATTATGCGAGGATGAGGATCGCGGACAAGGCTAGGGACATGAAAGAGAGAGCCAAGGAGTACGGGCAATTTGTGCACCATAAGGCCCGTGAGGCGACCCAGGGTGCTTGAAAACGACGTAGTAGTAAGTGTGGTATATATCATGGGTTTCTCGAAGCGTAGTTTGATGGTGTTCCTGTTTTGTTTGCTTGCAGTACTTTGGATCGGCTATCTTGTTCTTTCTTTTGTACCGCACTTGGGTGCCTTGCTTTCAGTTGAGGGTATAGTTTGTTTAATAAACGTATCTGTAGCTTAGCAATTTCCTTGTTAGGCTGCGTTATGAAAGAAGAAAAGGCCTCATGATGTCGTTTTCCTCCCTTCCTTTTCCAGTAAGTAAGTTCATTTAGGACCATTCTCGGTCCAAACCCGCAAAGGTCTCCTTCCTTGTAGGGGCATTGGCTGGATAGAATCAATACTGATATCCCCTGTGCTGGGAACTTATGTACCCAAGTGTAAAAATTAAAAAAATTGATGGAAGTGTCATCGTTGAATATGGCCGGTGAAATAAAAAAACTAAAACAGGCAACAGATTAATTTGCTTCCATAATATGATCGTGAGATGTGCTTTGAATAGTAGTTGAATAAAATATTATTAGAATATATTTTTTACTATTATTATTTTTTTTAAATTTGAAAAAGTTTAATTATTTATTATATTTTTGTCTTGAAACTTAGAAAATTTGTAATAATGAGATGAAAATGTTTGTGTATCCAAACTGAGCTAAAAAGAAATGATAGTTCCAGTTGTGAATGCGTAAATACTGCTCAATTACTTTGAAAAAAAGTAAGAAATACAAGATTCACATGAAAAAAATTATTATTTTTAATTGTAGATCCCACTATTTTTTAAAGTGATTATAGGGTACTTACGCATTCCATGACTGCATGTAACATTACTATTAGTAAATTTTATCTACCTCTCAGAAAAAGTAAGGAGGATGACTCGTACAGTTTCATACAACCCTATACAAGCGGCAGGTTGAAGTTTTTCCACCCCTAGCTGACGAAAAACCATTTGCGATCAATTCCGGAAACAGCAACCCTGCGCTAGGCTAGTATTATATACTCCTGAACTAATAGCAAAGTGCGCCCCAACAAATGAAGACGGGAGGGAAATCCGAGCCAAACATTTTTCTTGAGCGAAATTTCAAGAAACCTTGGAAAAATCCTGCTTTATTCGTGGGCTTTGCCTCTCCTGCAGCAGATATGATGGAAGAAAAGATGGAATGATGAATGCCAATCCAAGGCAAAGAAGCACCAAGACCACAACCCACCAAGCTTTATGCGGGATGCCCAGCAGTAGTTCATCACAAACTGCAATGAAAACGGGGTTTATCAGAACCTAAAAAATAATAAAATGACGTGAAGCACAACGTACATGGCGTGTATTCTTGGGGACACAACTCCAATGAAGTACTAAATGCTGTTAATCCCTCATCGGCAATCAGCTTTGCGGATGAGAAAGCTACAGGCGCATAACACAACAAAAAGAACATGTATCTGTTTCTTTCTCAAAGCTGACTAGCATAATATTTCTCAGAGGTCGGTGCCTTTTTATTTTTTATTTTTTATTTTTTTATTTAGTATAAGTAAAAGTCAAACTTTACTGATAGTAAAAGGCATAGTCCAACTACACAGGGTAGAGGCACTACTTTCTGGAGTCAAAGTTTGTTGTGAAGACGGGCAATGGGGCTGTGAGCCACTTTCTTTTCTTAAAGAAGAAGTTGACTTCCAAGCAAGCGTGAGGGCTGGAGTTGCTGGCAGAGTTCGATTTTGTGTTGGAATACAGGGCAGGCCGCCCCAACCAGGTCGTGCCACTGCTGCCTGCTCTCTCCTTCTTCGGCACTTCCCATTCCATAACAGACCTGATCTAGTCTTGATCTATATGAATCACACTCTTGCTGATCCAATGGCCGTCTGAGCACCGTTTTGCATACAGCTTCTTTTCCCTGCCACAAAAGGATCCTCCTGTTGGGAATTAGATCCTATTTGTTGTCTCCCCGTTTCACAGAAAATGGATAGGTAAATTGATCGATTCATCGGACCCTAGGTCGGGACTGACAGGGCTCGAACCCACAGCTTCCGCCTTGACATGAAACCGCACTATTTTTTAGGGTGGAGTGCCATCTCATCTCAAAAGTGCATTTTTTTTATTACTTACCGGGCTCTGGGGTATGCATAGAATATACCTAATAACCACTAAGCACTAGTGATGAATACAAGCAAATTATGAAAGCTATCCTCATTACAAACAATGACCGAAGTCCATGAAAATAGTGTGTTAACAAGGAATGCTTCTAGTCTTCAAAGCACCTATAATTTTTCTCAATCCACAAACACCATACAATACAGTGAGGGATCATTTTCCACACTGCGACGATGTGAAGATTACCCCTAAGACCTGTCCAACGCTAAAAACATCCACTACTCTACCAGGCATAACCCACGCCACACCAATCCAGTTAAAGATCTCATCCCACAAAAACCCAACCACCTCACAATGTAACATTAGATTCACAGATTTCCCATTTTTCTTACACAGAAACTATAATCCATAAAGATGAGACCTTGTTTCCTTAAATGGTCAATGGTGAGGATTCTCCCCAGAGACACAGCCCAAGCAAAGAAAGTAATCTTGAGTGGCACCTTACATTTTCAAATACTCTTCCAGGGAAAGTGGTCATTATGAAATCCCAAGGAAAGAGGTCGGCGCTTATGGATAAAAGCCCAATTGGCCTTTCTTATTCTATCATGCGTAGCCGCCAGTATAAAACCGAAATAACTAGTTATAGTAGGCATGAAAGAGCTAAATGAGATACGTTATAGTTTAGGTTCATGACAAGGGCCATTATATGGAAAGAAAGCAGTAACATCATTAAGGGACAGAATTGAAGTGGCAACAGAATAAACTAATGCCAAAACATCATCTATTTTTGCAAATAAGAACAGAATCTTCTATCTTCTAATAAGTAATCAAAGATTTTATTACAAATTAGAGCATACAACTAGAATTATAATGCATGTTATGTAGCAAATTGGAGGCCATAAGAACTAATTCAAGAAGTTGTTATGAACGTGAGGCAAAGTACACAGTGATGTAAGTAGTAACGTTGACATTTGAGGGAGTGGTGAGTGGTAAGACTATCATAATCAACGTAATTTACCTATATTAAAGATGATGAACTGCCTCTCCTGAACATGTGGTATAGCAACAATCCCCTCAGGTTCCACAGTCACCAACACATAGATACCATCCTGAGCAAAAGAGCGAGTTTTTTAACATTCTTGAAACATCTAAAAAAGGTATTCAAAAAGTACAGCAGAATAATCAGACCTCATTGCTAAGTGATTCGAGACTTTCAGTTCTGAAAATGAGCTTTTCAGTATTGAGTAATCTTCTGTAGTGATTCAGCACTGAGTTCGATTTGCCTCTCTTCAGTTGTAAGGAAAAGCTAGCCGGTATCTGTAATTGAACAAGAATGACTACGGTTCTAGGAAGATAATGCCGAGAAAGCAACAACTAAAATATTTGAAAATACATACAGAAGCTGGATATGATATCTTCACTTCATACCACGTATAAGGTTTGAGTCCTTGTAGCTGGTAAAGGCGCAAACCCATTTGTAGTGGTAGGGCTTCCCTCAACAGCTCCTCCCCAACGTTCAGAAATTTGCTGTCAGCCCTGTAATAATACAGAGCAGAGCACTGAACTTGTATCGCTTGCGAAAGCAAGAATAAATGAACCAAAGTATTACGTTGCATAGACGATAAAAGCTATCAGATGTGAAATTTGTGTTTCTGGATATTACTTACATTTGACCCTGGCTGGAAGTTCGACCATTGAAAATAATACTAAGAATGTAGAGCAAACTGAACGTAATATGCAGTCGTAAACGCATGTTAAACAAATGGAATGGTCCGTCCGCTTCAACTTCTTGAAACTAGCAAATCTCGATTATACGTTTACACAAACCATGACTGTTTCTCAGATTTGGCTAATATGTGTGGATAGTGATCCTGTTTATCCATATATAACGAAGGGAGAAGTGTTATGTAATAGTATCAACCAAAATTCACAGAAAGGCAAGGAAAAGGAAACCAAGATTGATAAATCATGGAAGGAGATGAATTGCAAGAGTTTGATATAAATGCTTTTTAATTCAAGAAAATATTACAGACCTGGCATAAATAAATAAAAAAAAGAACCTCCTACTCACGTTATCTTCAGAGAGTACAGAGTTCTCTCGAATTTATTCACTAGAATAGAGAGAATAAAGGGGGAAAAGTTGGACCAATTACAGAAATTGGAGCATTCACCAGAAATGACTCGAGGAAATCTCCGTAGCCGTGGGCATGCGCATGAAGATGAGTATAGGTGGAAGAAGAACAACAGGAAGAAGAAGAGGAGGAGAAGAAAAAGAAAGAAGAGGAGAAGAGGAAAGGAAGGGGGGGGGGGGTGTTTCGCTGCGGGCTGGGAAAAAAAATTGAGGATGGGGAGAAAATTTGACTATATATCTCTTAAGCAAAACGGGCGGGTGGGTACCCACCCGCTTGAGCTCAAAATTTTTACTGCCCACCCGCTCGGTTGGGCGGCCCCGCCCCCCACCCTAGAACACACCACCCAACGAGAATCTCCCTCAGCTATCGGAAAGGAAAAGAGAAAGAAAATACCTTTTTTTTTTTAAAATACCTAAACCCACTTGATTCAGTAGTGTTAGCCAAAGATCCAAACCGCCTTTCGTAAATTTCTTTGTAGCCAAGCCAACGGAACAAGAATTCCAAAACCACTTTCAGATATGGTGCAGTATTTTCAGTTTCTTTTTTCTTTTTTTTTAATAATTAAATTTAATTATATTTCTAGCTTTCGCCTAAGCAATTTTCTCTGTTTTTTTTTTTTTTTTTTTTTTTCCCAGTTCTCAATTGCTGCTATCAATGATACGGATTCTAGAGGGCAGTGGGAACCCTTAGCACCTACCAAAGAAGCCCAGGCATGCCTCTCTCTCTCTCTCTCTCTCTCTCTCTCTCTCTCTCTCTCTCTCTCTCTCTCTCTCTCTCTCCTCCCCCAAAGTTTGAGACTAAGTTATTCGGACTACGAATGTATCTTCCATAATTCTTTCCAAATTTCGATTTAATTCGCTTTCCTTCATTCTCTCTATTCAGGAATTCCACGTTTCGCAAACTTATCATGAAGGACTCCTCAAGTTACAAGCTAAAGAATACGAAAAGGCTCGCGAACTCTTGCAATCTGTACTGCGAGATCCTCTTATAGCAAACGCACAGGTATTGCTTTCTAGTTTATTTGTAAACTGATATGTACGCATATATATTATAGATTTTGTGTTCATTGCGTATAAATAGGTAGTCGTTGATGTTTTTCCTTGTTTTTCAGGTGGATAGCAGTGTCAGTGATGGTCATCTATTGCAGCTCAGGTTATTCTAGTTATTTTCTATGTTATGCTTTGCCAGTTGATGTTTGTTTTTCTAGTGACCAAAGGTTCTTTTGGAGCTTTCAGGCGTTTAATTTTTTCAGTCTAGCATTTACCATCATTATGGCAGAGCTGTTGTTCTATGTCAATATCTGTAAATTATCAGTTTGTTCGTCAATGCTTTGGGCATATTTTGATTTTATAAATCATTGGGAGTAAATAATCAGTTTTGGCTCTCTTTTCATTGTCTGTTTTCTTTTGTTGTATTTAAAGATTTTTTTTATTAGGTTGCTGTATTTTAATGATTATGGTGTGTTCTAATTTGGTTGTATATATAGTAAAATTTGACAAATTTTTTGTTAACAAGCAAAAGCATAGGCGTTCTGATATAGGACATATTGTTTTAAATATCTTCAACAAAGTTCCTTACCTCAGTCGTCTGCAGATTTTTGGCACTGAAGAACCTTGCCACTGTTTTTCTTCAACAAGGTTCTGCACATTATGAGGATGCTTTGCGCTGTTACCTTCAAGCTGTAGAGATTGATGCCAAAGATTCTGTTGTCTGGAACCAGCTGGGAACATTATCATGCTCAATGGGATTGCTCAGTATATCGCGTTGGGCTTTTGAGCAAGGGCTTTTCTGCAGCCCTAATAACTGTAGGCATTTGTTTAGTTCTATCACTTCATTAATTTTTTTCTTATTGTAGCCCTTCATTCTCGCTCGTTCCATTACAGCTGTGTTAAGTTATCATTCTTCTACATCTACGTTCATTATTTTCTTTGTGGTGACTTTTTTCTTTTTTCAAGAACATGCAACAAATTATTCCTTTTTAATTTTGTACAGGGAACTGCATGGAGAAACTGTTGGAAGTTCTTATTGCTATTGGGGATGAGGTGGCTTGTCTTTCTGTGGCAGAGTTGATTTTGAGGCATTGGCCGTCACATTCTCGTGCTTTGCATGTCAAAAATACCATTGAAGAGCCGGAGCCAGTTCCATTCGCTCCAAGAGGTATAGATAAGCTGGAACCTAAACATGTGCGGCTTAAATTCCTTGATAAGAGAAAAGCAACTGATGAAAGTTTAGAGGAAAATGTTGCATTGAAAAAGCTGTACCAGAACATTGATGTGCACCTGACAGAAGCTTCCTGGGCAGCTCTTGCTGATGCACTATTGGAAATCTTACTTCCATTGCATGGATGTGCTTCTGAGATGGGGGCTGAAAAAGGATATAAATCTGGGGATGTCAGATTAAACGTGCACTTACCTTGTAGATCAGAAAATGTTATGGGGAGGACTGTGGAAAGGAAAGGGATTGACTTAAACTTAGTCGGAGAAAATATGCCTCTTGGTGATTGTGACACTGAAAGAGCAAATGTAGTTAAAGAAAAAGAACCAAATATTGTGGAAGAACAACCACATGAGAGGCGGAGTACTCGTCTTGAAAGGCTTAGGAGTCGTAAACCAGGGAAAGATGAATTGGATTCTGGTACTCGTCAGGATCTGGACAAGGTTGTAATTCAATATTTAGAACCATTTATCACTAGTGGAAGGGGAACTAAGAATACTGTTCATGCTGTTAGTTGTTCTAATCCATTGGATAATGAATATGGTGATGTTTCTAGATTTGTCACAGAAACTTCAAAAAATTATGGTGCTTACCATATGGGCCACTTACTTTTAGAAGAGGCGGCAAGAAGGGGCATTGTCTATCAGGATGGATTTGCCAAATTGCTGGAGTTGGAGAAGCTGACAAGACATTGGGCAAAGGATAGGAACCCTGAATGTAGTCTTTTTCTTGCTGAGCTTTATTATGACCGCGGGTCATCCTTTTCCAGTGCTTCCAAACAGTCTGAATTCATGTCTGAGGCGTCTTATCATCTTTGTAAGATCATTGAATCAGTAGCTTTGGACTATACTTTTCACTTGAGTTGCGTCTTGGGAAATGAAGAAGGTTCTTCAATTAATAGTTTTCATGGTATCGTTGGACTGCCAACCAACAACTCTACAAACAGGGACACAGTTCTAGATAGTTCATTTCTAACCAGCAACAGTTCCTTCTGGGTTCGGTTTTTCTGGTTGAGTGGGCGATTGTCTATATTAGATGGTAACAAAGCAAAAGCTCATGAAGAATTCTGTATTTCCTTGTCACTTCTGACAAACAAGGAAACTACAGATGACTTTCTATGTGTTATCCAGCTCCCATACTGCAAGGTTATTAAAAAGCTAACTGTTGATAGGCTTCTCCATGAAATTAATATTTTAAAAGTTGATTTCTTGATGGAGAAGACTTTAGGTGAGATGATTGAGAAAGAGATGTATATAGAGTGTGTCACCTTGCTTGCTCCACTTCTATTTCCTACTAAAGATGTTCACCTTGATGCATTGCCTTCTGCCATCGTGGATACAAAAGGTGAAGGGGTTGCTTGTCTTGAATTATCAGCACTAGACATTTTAATCAAAGCTTGTGAGAAGATAAAGTCAATGGACGTGGAGTTGTATTTGAGTTGTCACAGACAAAAGCTGCAGATACTCATTGCAGCAACTGGAATGGACGATTGTCTGGTTTCATGTAGACCCTTCCATCAGAAGTTAGGGTCAAAAACACTCTCTGGTTCTGATATGGAAGTAAAAGAAAGTTCAATTGAGCAGTGGAATTGTTCGGTTGCTGATGAAGTGAGGGCGATCTCTGAATGTGTGTCACAAGTGAAGAACTTCATAGATCAGTCTGGAGATTCTGTATGTCACCATTGCTTTTTTAGAAGTACTTTGTAAGAAAATTAATTAAAGGACAAATAATTCTGGTGTGGTTCAAATTTAAAGAGCTTGGAGCATTACGAAGCTTGTATCCACAGAACATTTATAAATAAATGGATCTCTTGTTGATTGTTAGAAACAAAGAAAAGAGGGGGAATGTTTCTTAGTTTATAATCCATGAGTTATAAATCTACCCATTTTTATTACTCAGTTTCCCTTTCATGGGGCGGCAATGTAGGTGGCCTACTTAATCACTTGTGACGGCACAAGATCTGGGGTAACTGAAACTTCACCAATGCTTCATTTAGTTTTCTTTTTTTTCTCCCCATTAACAATAAATAGGGTTGGCTGAGACTGGTGTCTATATGCTGCAATATGACTATTTTGGAGCTTTTGACACCTACTGGTTAGCCATTGTATTTTCTGGTGTAGTTTCTGGTTTTGTTTTTGTTTTTGTTTCTGTGCTGATTAGGAGTTGGTAGCATCTTCTGATTTAATTTGTTTGATAATTATTGGTTTATGGTTAACTCAACTTTGAAGTAAGCCAGTGAATTTCTATTCTTTAGGGAGATGGAAATGAACCTTGTTGAATGCTGTTTTTGTACTTTCACATGTTTTTCATCATTCTGAAATATCATTTATCAGAAAAATTCATGAATATGCTTGCAGAATGGTGTAATTGTCCCAATGAGCTGCATTGGTGATATTCAATCTTTGCTGTTGTCAGTCATGTGCAATGTTGCAAGCATATTATCATGTAAGAAATCTTCTGGGCTGGTAGTTGGTGATCAAGCTGAAAGATGCTGCTTTGTTGATTCAGCCATTGCATTCTGCAAACTTCAACACCTCAAACCTACTTTACCTGTTAAAACGCAAGTGAGTCATATCTCCCCTTTGTGAAGAATTGAACATATATGAGTTGGTAAAATCAGGTTTTTTTTTTTATCTGTTTCACCCATCGACATTATTATTATTATTATTTTGTTTATTTCTCCTGCTTCTTTGACTTCTCATTTTAGGTGGATTTAATTGTTGCAACACATGACTTGCTTGCTGAGTATGGGCTCTGCTGTGCTGGTGAAAGAAGTGACGGGGAGGAAGGGGCATTTCTTAAATTTGCTATAAAGCACCTCTTAGCCTTAGATATGAAGCTTAAATCCAACTTTAATACTTTAAATAGGAATGCAAGTGAATGTCATGAGCTGGACTCCCATAATAGTCATGCCAAAACTTCTATAAGTGAATCAAGATCAGATACAATGGATGTGAGTAGGGATCAAACTCGAAGTGATGAAACCGCTTTCATGGAGAAGGATACGTCTGAAGGGATAACTTCCAGAGACATTTCATCCCATAAAGCCCTAGATAAGGAGACTCCAGGGGTAGAATGTGGAGATCAAAGCTGTGATGGGTCTGATGGCCAGTTCAACAAAGGTGAAAAAGCAAGCAATCAGTTTACTGAACGAGGGAATGAACTTACCGAGGACGAAAGGGAGGAACTTGAGTTAAAAATCGATAGTGCATTGGATCAATGCTTCTTCTGCTTATATGGTCTAAATCTTAGATCTGATTCTTCCTATGAAGATGATCTAGTTACCCACAAAAATACTAGCCGTGGAGATTACCAGACCAAGGAACAGTGTGCTGATGTTTTTCAGTATATTCTTCCCTGTGCAAAGGCTTCTTCTGTGAGTACCCGTACTCTCTCTGGTTCCTCTTTTTTGTGATATATGTCCCTTTAGAGAAGATATCTATCGGTGATTTTTATTTCCCGACATTTATATGTGCTTTTAAAATGTCTCTGTTTTAGAGAACTGGATTGGTGAAACTTCGCAGAGTACTAAGAACCATACGGAAACACTTTCCGCATCCACCAGAAGATGTTTTGGCTAGTAATACAATAGATAAATTCTTGGATGATCCTGATCTATGTGAAGATAAACTCTCGGACGAGGCGGGGTCTGAAGGGTTTCTTGAAACCATGAAGAATATAATGTTACCTGGTGCAGGTAGCCTCAAACAGTATAAAACATCATCAGTTGGGAGGTACACGAGCATATACAATTTTGTTTCTGTGAAATTTTGTTTACTTCTTTGTATTGGCTATCTGTATGAGTAATTAATTGACTGCAGCACCGAGCAATATTTGGAGGTCTATTGCAATTTGTATTATCTCCTGGCTCAGTCTGAGGAAATGAGTGCCACTGATAAATGGCCTGGCTTTGTACTAACAAGGGAAGGAGAGGAATTTGTACAGCAAAATGCAAACCTCTTCAAATATGATCTATTATATAACCCTCTACGCTTTGAAAGTTGGCAACGACTTGCAAATATCTATGATGAGGTAAAATGTGTTGTTGTTTTTTCGTTTTCAATTGCTAGTGCTGCAATCTGGTTTTCAAAATCTTCTATGGAAAAATTATGTTTTTTTTTTTTTTAAAGAAATTCTCTTTGGTTGAATTCATACAGGAGGTAGACTTGCTGCTAAACGATGGCAGTAAGCACATTAATGTGGTAGGATGGAGGAAGAATGCTACTTTGCCTCAGAGAGTAGAGATAAGCCGAAGGAGGAGTAGGCGGTGTTTATTGATGAGTTTGGCTTTGGCGAAGACATCAGATCAGCAGGTTTCACCTTTATCTGTTTTCTACATGTACCCATCAGGAAGGGGGCGGGGACTTCTTAAGTCTTAAAGATGACTCTGTGCTTCATTTTTTCTACATGCCATTTGTAATAAAAAAGGGATTTGACGAGATGCAAGTTCCCTCCAAAGGTTTGGGGTGGATGCTTGAGATGTTTTCTTGTCTTCATAATGCTGGATATTTCTTCACTCAATTTCTTTTTGAAATTGCATCTTTACTTAAAATTTAAATGGAAAGAACACAGTATTGATGATTTTGATGCTGAAATTGCCTAATTGGCATAGATGGTGCCCAATGTTACCATACATTTTAATTTGCTTGAAAGCATAAGATAGAGTCTGAGGCATATGTGCAAGTCATTTTGCTTTGAATAAAATGTTTTGAAGCATGCTGCTAATCATTCTGATGAACTTATTGTTACTCCAGTGTGAGATACATGAATTATTGGCATTGGTATACTACGACAGCCTTCAGAATGTGGTACCATTTTATGATCAGCGTTCTGTTGTACCCGCAAAGGATGCCGCATGGATAATGTACTGTGAGAACTCAATGAAACATTTTAAGAAAGCCTTTGCACACAAGTATGATTTTCTCTTCGTAAGAGTATTCATCTGATCTCCAGCTATGATTTATAAAATTGACCAAGCTCCTTTTTGCTCTGTTTTGATACAGGCAAGATTGGTCCCATGCATTCTATATGGGAAAACTGTGTGAAAAGCTTGGATACTCGCATGATATGTCACTGTCATATTATGATAAGGCTATTGCTTTAAATCCATCTGCTGTGGACCCTGTCTACAGGATGCATGCTTCACGCTTGAAGTTACTTTACACGCGTGGAAAACAGAGCCTGGATGCTTTAAAGGTTTTTAGTTTAATTCAATTTGTTTTACGCAAATCTCACTCTTGCTTTTAACTGGCCTTATTTTCTTTTTCTTTTTCTAGAATCAATGATTCTTTGCATCTTTCTTCCAAGATCCAACTTCATTAATAGCCCACAGTGAATATTTTGAATTATTCTGCTACATGTTTGTTCATGCCAGCTTGTGTTCATTCTTCATTGGAAGGAATTATGTTTTTTAATGACTGATAATCCTTCAGTTTTGGATTTGGATAGGTTTTCTATCTTACTAGACATCTACATTCACATCTTGAGTTTTTTGCCCATTCCAGGTCCTTTCAGAATATTCTTTTAGTCAGTCAGTGAGAGATGCTGTCATGGATATCTTTGGTAAAATGGGCTCCGTAATTTCACAGTCACCAGTCCATAGAGAGGACAGCACTCAAGCAAAGGCTGATCAGATTATGCAAGAGAAATCACTGGAGGAGGCATGGTGCATGCTTTACAGTGATTGCCTTTCTGCCCTTGAAACTTGTGTTGAAGGGGATCTTAAACATTTTCATAAGGCCAGATATATGCTGGCTCAAGGGCTGTATAAACGGGGTGAGAACGGTGATTTGAAGAGGGCAAAGGATGAACTCTCTTTCTGCTTCAAATCATCTCGCTCATCCTTTACTATAAATATGTGGGAGATTGATAGCATGGTCAAAAAGGGAAGGTAGAACTATTACCCTATTTACCCCATTTCCATTTTGTATGCTTTGAATCTTATATATAGGTTGTTAGACACAAAAATATGAACTTAGTGAACTCTTAAAAAATTGCATAATGGCTCATTTGCTTGATGTTTCATGATTATATAAATCATTCTGGATGGAGCTGAAAGGCTGAGAGTGTTCATAGCTGATTCCATTCAATTCTTGTATATGGCGTTCTAATATGAGTTGGTAGCATGCAAGAACTATGAGGAACACTCAAGAAAGTAAATTTCAATATTAAATCAAGTTAACAATCTGTATCGATAAATTCTATTTAAACTCCTATGATTTCTCATTTCAAATGTTACTGGTAAAACTTATCAAAAAAAAATGTTACTGGTAAAACGAAGGATAAAAGGGCTCAAAAACAGTGGGAAAGAAAACTGAGTTATTTCATTTTTATTTGGTGTCGGGTAATTCCTTTTCAGCATTTCCTAGTTCATTTGGAGTCTATGCTGTTAAGTAGCTTTTGAACTACCTTATGGAGTAAGTAGCAATTAACCATATATTGCTATCTATATCAGGCGAAAAACTCCAGGTTTTGCTGGGAGCAAAAAGGTACTTGAAGTCAACTTACCAGAGAGTTCTCGGAAATTTATTACTTGCATTCGGAAGTACATGCTTTTCTATTTGAAATTGTTGGAGGAGACTGGAGACATATGTACCCTTGACCGAGCATATGTATCTCTTCGGGCAGATAAGAGGGTAACAATCTCACCTACATCATTTAGTTAGCTCATAACATTCAAGAAGAGCCTTGCTAACTACTTTAGATGATGAAAATAGGTTGTTGATGAGTAGAATTTTGAATTCCTTTATGCTTCAGTTGGTTCCATGGAAGAAAAAAGAAAGTTAATGCTTTTGTTGACTGCCAGAAGGTCAAGTAGATAATGGCTATTTTCTCCATGATAAATCCCTCATTGATTTTTTTTTTTTTTTTTCCTTTTGGGGATTGTGATAGCATTTTGGGACTCTTTTAATCTCTGTTCATCCTCTCCTTTTTCAGAAAATTCCATACGTACCTCATTAAGACCATTTCATATTTCATTTTTTATATAGTGACGTGGCATCACCTATGTCAATACTGCATGTCTCATTGAACTGGTCTTAAAACTGTTTGATATTTGATTTTGTTTTCTACCCATTTCTAATAGTCTCTGACTTCCAATGTAAACCCAGTTCTCGTTGTGCATTGAAGATCTTGTCCCGGTAGCACTTGGAAGGTACATTAAAGCCTTAATTTCATCCATGCATCAAGCCGAGACTGTTGGCTCAGGTGCTGCAAGTGGTTCAGAGCATGTTCTGGAGAAATTGTTTGCTTTGTTCATGGAACAGGGCAACTTATGGCCAGAAATATGTGGTCTGCCTGAGATTAAGAGCATAGAAATATCAGAGAGCCGCTTATATGGGTATTTTGCATTGACCAAATTTTATGATTTTCTTTATAAATTGACGAAGTTTGCATAGTGTTTTTTTTTTTCTATGTGTAACATTACACAACCTGTTCATCATTCCAAATTCTCAATTCTGGAAACAAGTGTTTTCTTAAGAGTTGCATGTGTTTGGCATATTAAATTGGAAATGATGATTTTCAATTTTCATGATGAACTGCAAATATCCCATTTGTGCAGATACCTCCATGAACACATTGTTTCACTAGAGAGAAATGGCAAGCTGGAAACGATTGAAGCAATAAATGAGAAGATTCGAAAGCGTTTTAAGAATCCAAAGTTGTCCAATAGCAACTGTGCAAAAGTTTGTCGGCATGCTTCTGTAGCATGGTGTAGATCCCTTATAATTGGCTTGGCAGTAATCACTCCCTTACCATCTGAAATTTCAAGTGATAATCCAGTCATCATGAATACATCAGATGCATGGTTGGAAAGCAACAATCTGCTTTTTGTTGATCTGCAGATGAATGATTTATGGAATTCGGTATTTGAAGACTCAATTCAATTAAAAAATCTGGAAACAAAATGGCACCCAGTTGTGTGTAAGATCAAGAATATAATGATTAAAAAAGCTTCAGATGATGATTTGGAGACTGCCAACGCTTTGCTTAAATCTTCTTACAATTTTTATCGGGAGAGCTCCTGTGTAATGCTCCCATCTGGTGTCAATCTATATTTGGTGCCATCTCGGTTTGTAGCAGGAACACAATTTCAGCCAAGCATGGATGGGGTTGAAACGCTTGATCTGAGCATTCCAAGGAAGCTTCTATTGTGGGCCTACACACTATTGCATGGTCGCTGTGCAAACATTGCAGGGGTTGTGAAGTATTGTGAAGAAAATGCGAAGGTATGTATACTAACATGTTCTCTCAAGTGTTCTTTTTTCTTTTCTGCATGCCCCAAAAAGCAAACATTAGTTTTGAGATGACTCCCAGTTCCATGGCATCTTAAGAGTACGCATTTTTTGTTAATGCACACGAGCACGTGTTATTCTCATCACATCCACAGAAAAACAGATGGCAAATTTGAGTTGACTGCTATACCCTGGGATTGTGGTTATGTCTTGCAGTCAAAAATGAAAAAAGGAACTGGAATGTCGTCCGCACCTATAAATATACCTAGTACGGCAACTACTCATACAGGTTGTTACTCTTCTTCCTTTATCCTTTTTCTGTTTTTCTCTCGTTACTTGCAAGAAAGAAATCGTTGCAGTTTTTTTTGTTTTTCTTTTCTGGATGCGTGGTTCCGGGAAAACGGCAATGATACTAGAGTTCTATTTTTTTTTTTACCTGAGGATATCGTTTCTCTCTGGCTCTCTCCAAACATTTTTTTTATGGCAGTTTTTAAACATGAAAATGGGTGAACAATGCATTGTTCATTGCAGGTGCAGGGAAAGATGGAGCACGACATGGTGGAGGAAGTGATGTGGAGGCTGCTCCATTGACCCCTGTGGCATCCGCACCGTTGTGTGAAGGTGATGGCAGAGCTTGTTTAAATCCACTTGCAGCTTCAGGCGAGATTCAAAGGGGTTTATTTTCAGCTCCACCACTGCATCAATGTAAAAATGCTGTTTTAGAGCGGAACAGTTCGATAGAGCGCCAAGCAGGAGATTCAGACAGAAGTTGACTTCATTTCGGTGAACTGCAAGCCAAGCCAGCCCAAGTGAATGTTCTGGAAACCATCCGCGTCCATTATATTTAAATGTTAATAGACCAAAAATATGATGGCGTTGTAAGTAAAAGAAGAAGAAAAAGTCCCATGGTTGTTGGTATTGAGGGATCTCTGAGAAAATGAATGGGTTAGTCCGAAATCTCTCATATGTAGATTTCTTTTTTTCTTTAAAAAAAAAAAAAAAAACAAACAAACAAAAGCAGAGCCTCAGCTTTAGCTGAAAGGAGCGTTGGATATTACTATTAGCTTGAACAAGAAGTGACATTGTTAAGGGCGGGTTTTGGCCATAAGATTGAGACACAAAATTCTATTCTCATTTCATAATTATACTTTTTTTAAATTTTCATATAAAATATAATAAATAATTCAATTTTTTCAAATATTAAGATGATAATAATATTAAAAAATAATATTTTAAACTTTCATCTAAAATAAAAAATTCTATCTCACTCCAAACCTCCCCCAACTTCTTTTCGGCGAAGGAAAGCCCACCATGTGACAGTTGAAAATGACAAGAGTCCTGAGGTCTCAATTTTTGGGTCTGATGTGTCCCATTTTGGTTTTTGAATCCATTAAACGTACGAAGTGCATACTTGAGACTAAGAATAAACACATTGCTATACGAGAAAATATAAGAAAAATAGAAGAGAAACTCGGAAGGGTATACTGCACTAAATAATTTCACATATATGCTCGCTTTGTTTATTCAAAAGGGAATACAATAACTAATCTCTCTCTCTCTCTCTCTCTCTCTATTTTCTTTTTCTTTTTCTTTTTCTTTCTCAAGGACTCTCTCTAATCTATATGTCAATCATTCACCGACTCTCAAAAACATGCCGACGACAAAAAATACATGTTAATGCGGAAACGCCACCTTCTTTGACAACTATAATGATGACCGCCAGAACAGTTCAAAATCGTTGCTATACAATGAACGGTCTTGGATCTCCAGATTTGCCACATGCCAATTGATAAGTCGGGATTGCAAGAATTTACATAAAACCACTCCAGCCGGAAAAATCCACCATTCACTTTCATCCCTGAACCCACCACCACCACCATGAAAATAGTCACTGTTAGTTGGGTTCTTTGTCAAAATGCCATAACTTCATAAACAAATACTAAAATAAATTTTTTTTTCCCAAGCTATAGAATCTCTCACATGCTAATATTCCATGGCTGAAAGTTGGGTTGTTTTCTACTAGTAGGTGATGATCGAGTGCTATAGTGGACATATCCACAAAGAAATGCAACCACCTGAAAGATCACAAGGTAATGTTTCAATTTGTTAAATCCAAATATGTACAAATGTTGTTACAATTATAAAAATTATATACGTTATCATCCATTCAGCTATCTGATAACACAACTGAAAATTGAATAATCAGTCATTTCCAAACAATTATAACAACCAAACCTAAACCAAGGGTTTTAAGATTCATGTTCTCGTACTTTCTTTCACCCACCAAACGAGCACAAAGTAAGCTCCTCGATGCCTACATGTTCCTCATATAAAGGAAGAGTTTCAAAGCAGAGGCCGGATAAAGAATTATGTACCACCACTCAACCTGAATCTTAAAAGCTTGATAGTACAACTTACAACATTAATCAAGGACGTAATATTCCACAATGCATAGACTCGTGCAAGGCCTGCAGATCGCCTAGGTCCATGACTGAATAGAGCATTGATTCCAGCAGGAAATGGGAGGAGAACACCGAGAGGTAGAACAAACAAAACCAGGAAGACATCTCCCAGTGAATATGAATACAATTGGAGCAAAGTAAGCAGTACTAGGCTAAAATCTCCTAAAAGTAGCATAGAGATGACCAAGCCAACAAGATCCTGTAATTAGATCAAAAAAGAAAAAGAATATTGTTGAGAGAGAGGAAATCAAAATAAACTTTTTTTTTTACCGGTAAACAAATTTTTACCCACAAGTTTATAGTTCAACTTCCATGAAATTCATCAAAATAAACTTGAACCAATAAAATGCAATAAATTATAATCCACTCAAGTATGAGTTATATACCTGGTGCCCAACAGGTTTAGTATTATGAAGTATAAAAGAGAGAAGATAAGATATCTCCCTCCTTTCCTCAACTACTTGTAAGTTGTTTGCGTCTATAATGATGCCATACGTCCTTTTCCGCCTCATTAAACTTTCACTGGTTCTGTGTGCACGGTTTAAGTGCGATTCTTCTCTGAGATGACTGGATGCATTTTCCCTGTAAGTGCTTTTCAGACTGTTAACCAACGGAGAGAGGAAACCACGTCAAATTCAATCTAATCACCATTATATGCATCTACATACATGTCATGAAGCATGGATGAGAGCGCTGTACACCAATTTACATTATCTTTTAATATAAGTATTCATTATTATGGTCTCAACTCAAACTTTGATAAAACTTTGCGAATTTTATTTCTTTTACATCCATCTCATCCATGGAACCACAATGTAAAATTGACACCAACCCAATTTCGGCAAGAATTTACACTGCAGAACTTCCAATTCTCACAAGTCAAATTACATGGAGTTGACAAAGTCAAAGGTGCAAAATTTTGGTTAAAAAGTACTTTATCACTCCAATCGCAGCAGGCCATTACCGTGAATGTTGCTCAGTTTGAATAGCACCACCAAGGTTTCCAAACGGAGCAGAATCATTTTCTTCTTCAACGGCATACACCAAAAGTCCATACTGGAAATAGCCACAAGCTGTAGCTTGAAACCAAGCAAGATCAACACGAATGCCATGGCTCCTCAATGCAGGATTGGCATGAGTTTCAAGCCATCTGAGAACAGGTCGAAATGTTACTCTTATCCATCCACGACGAACTAAGCGCAATTGTGCGTTTAAGCCAGCCACTAATCGATACCATGTGGTAGGTGGGACTGACTGCAAGCCAAAAACATGCATTTAGCAAATTTTGCAAGTGTCTGTTGCCTTTTTTTTGTTTTTTTTTGCAAAATTATTCAATTTTTTACACTCAAGTTTCTGTGTATCGACTAACAAACCTGGCTCATAAGGCTTGTGAGAATGTTATCGCTGTGTAGTGAGAAAGGAGCCATGTAACTTCCATCGCCTCCAAACGGTAATGATATTGGAAATCTTTGATGCAAGCGAGGAGGAAGATCAGTTCTCTTTTCATCCCCACCAAGGAAGAAATCCATGTATGCTAGCATTAAATCAGAAGTAGCAGCAACCTGAATTAATACAGGAGAACATACACATGCTTAAAACTTTCTGCATTAACGGGAATTTTAGATTTTTCAGTGGATTACTGTTGGCTGAACAATAAGGCAACTATAGGGTCATCTATCGAGATATAAATATGCCTATTCACATCGAATAATTCTAAACCCAAAAAACACTATACAAGAAGTACAAATGTATGAGCGAAAAATAAAAAATGGGCATTGTAAATGGATAAAAGAATGAGAACATTAGCCATTGCCAACGATAAACACTTGATTATAAAATCAAAGCTACCAAATAAACAATCTAAAGTCAATAAATTACTTCTGATTGTGGAACTAAATATAGAGCTGCACACTATTATAAGTTCTCCCAAACATGACAGAAGGTACCACAGATGAGGCATTGTATTCTATAAGCATGACAGAAGGTACCACAGATAAGATGAGCTGGAGTCCCTCCAAGAAAGGTAAATTCACGGTCAGATTGTTTTACCAAGTTCTAACGAGCCCTAGAATGACTATGTTCCCTTGGAAGAGCATATGGCAGATGAAAGCTCATTCAAAAGCAGCTTTTTTTGTATGGACAGCATCTCTAGACAAGATCGTTAGGTAATGGTGTTGGACTGATGTTGTATGTGAAAGAAGAATGGTGAATCAGTAGATCATTTGTTTTTACATTGCGAGGTGGCCAGGACCATGTGGGATGATTTTTTCATGAGAACTGGATTGTTATGGGTCATGCCTCTTAGACTGGTGGATTTCCTTGCAAGTTGGAAAGGCCTCGGAGGCAACTCACAAGTGGCAGCGATCTGGAAAATGGTTCCTATATGCAGTGTTGGTGCATTTTGCGGGAGAGAAATGATAGAAGCTTCGAAGATCGCGAGAGAAAATTGGATGAGCTTAAAGCTTTCTTTTTTAAAACTTTGTTCATATGGGCGGGGAGGCTATTGTTTGTAATGGGCTAAATGTCCATGATCTTCTTTTTTCGATTGTAAACTCTAATTAGGTTTTTTCTCATGTACACACCCTGTGTACTTGGGCTTAAGCCTACTTCTATGAATAAAATTTCTTGATTATCTATTAAAAGAAAAAAAAATTCTCCCCAACATTTCTCCCTTCTAGTATGAAAAAAGAAACAAGAAATTTGACAGGCTATATGCATATCATAATATACACAAATACAACCATTTTTTTTTAATATTACAACATGGTATTGATTGGTATTAAATAATTAGAAAAGGTCTCTTATAGCAAGTTCTTCCTTTTTCACTTCTTTCCATCAATTACATGCCCAAAAGAGAGAGAAAAACTGAATTTCACTGATCCTATAGTAGTAGTAAATCAGGACCTCTCTTCCAAGGAGGCAGCAGGGACTCAGAAAAAAGTACAAAATCTCCGAAATCTATTCCTACATCTCATGTCTTGTTTTAAAAAAGCAATACATATAATGTATTTATGCAAAAACATACCTTAATCCCTTCATAGAGAGCACGTGAACGGCAAGAACGCAAGCATGCATGATCATACTCTGATCTAACGAATTCGCGCAGGCGCTGCAATTTCAATCGCCGACGCCAATGTTGCCATGACCACGCAAGGGGATATGCAAGGACACAGAGAATGTTGTATATTGCTCCCTCCCACCATTCATATGCAGCTATAGCATTAATCTCATCCACAAACGCATTGAATGCACCCTCATATCTGCCAGATCAAATGGATTAGGGAGAAATCCTTTCGTATCTGCCAGATCAATGGGAATAGGGAGAAATCCTTCAATCTCAAATATAATTAAACTAACCAAGAGATAATCTTACACAATCTCTTTTATTTGTACAGGAGGTCTGTGAGGGAGATGCCAAGGTTCACTGAAAGTATTAGGACCCATGAAATACATTCGATGCACATGACTCTGGGACTCTTCAGCTCTGTTTGTTTCTAGAACCTAGGATACAAATAGCACAATGTTAACCTCCAATGTCAAGGGTGGAGAGAGAGACAGCAAAGAAAGGCTATGAAACCAGTATGTGACAGACTTATCAGTACGACCAAAAAAATATGACACAAGAACCTTTAGAGGAACACCTCATTCAGAGACTCTAGAAAAGGGAAGGAGTGATCTATTTGAGAGCCATGTTGAGTGGGAGCCGGTCCTGGTGATTCATCAACCCCGAAAAATTTCATTCTCGCAACACTAAGCACCAGTGCTAACAGAATGAGGAGACCCATAAGAAAAATACCAAATAACCAAGGTCCGCCAAATGTATAAATCAACTCTTCAAGAGCCGTATAACAGTGTGGCATGTGATATCTGTCTGAGATGCATCTATAAGGACAAGGAGTTTCAGCTATACCTCCTGTTAAAGAGGACAAGTTATGAGTGCATAATTAGGTTACCAAGACTTCCAAAAAACTTCAGATGTGATTACTGTAGAAAATAAGAAACAATAAAGATATAAAGCAAATGGAACTAGAAGCAAGAAATAGTTCCTGTACAAGTGAAAAAGAACACAGCAATAAAAACTCGCAATATCTCAGAGGGAAATATGCTTTTTTGACCCTTTTGATTTAGAATAATTTTTTAATTTGACAGTATGTCACACGCCATGCTTAGAAATCTATTTCCTGATTTCTTCTGGGGAAGTAGTGAAGGGAGAAGGAAGAAAAAACGGGTGGCATGGTCTAAGGCTTGCAAACCTACTGTAGAAGGGGGACTAGGTGTAAGAGACATGGAAGAGGTGAAGAAGACATTGCACATGAAGTTTGAATGGAAGTTTATCTATGGTAATCTCTTTGGACCAGGTTTTTCGTGGGAAATATTTGTTGAGTGAGCATCCAGCTCAAATTAAACCTACTCACCATGACTCATCGTTTTGGAAGGCAATTGGGCCACTCATTCCGGTGGTCATTAGCAATACAGGATGGCGATTAAAGGAAGGACAAGTCTCTATTTGGCATGATGACTGGTGGGGCTAGGGGCCATAGAAGAGTTGACAGAGGTGAAGGGGCTCCCAAATGGTGTGGTGGCTGATTTGGTGAACCAAATAAAAGTCGGTTGGAATGTGCAACTTCTGATTCAACTCTTGGGAGATGAGCTTAGCAGGCATATTCTAGACAAACAACCCCCAATGAGAATGGGACAAGACATCCCCATATGGAAACCAGAGGCTAATGGGATATTCTCAACTAAATCGGCCTGGCAGGTACTTAGAAATAGAGGTCAGCAGACTTGGTGGGATAAATGGATTTGGCATAAGCTGTTACCGCAAAAAATGGCAGTTTTTACGTGGAAAAGCTTCCATAAGGGCCTCCCTCTAGACTCTTAACATTCAGAAAATGCAGATTGCACTGGCTCCAAGTGTGATTGTTGCTCTTCTCCTTCTGTAGAGATTCTGGACCATGTCTTGCTTGAGGGTGAAGTGGCTAGGTCTGTGTGGAGTTTCTTTAAGAAGGCTTTGGGGATGCAGAGGGGCCCGTACCAGAATTGGACACAGAATATTGCATGATGCTTTTGAAAGGCCAGGTTCCTTGCTCATTGGCCTCCTTCCATCAGTTATTAGTTGGTTTCTTTGGATCAGAAGATGCTGTGCACACATGGAGGGTAATGCGGATTCAGGTAACGTGGTTTGCATTAAAATTAAGTGTTTGGCAGAGAGACTGATAGCTTTCGGGATGGAAGTACAAGTTCAGCACATATACAGGGAAGTGAATTAAGGCGCGGACAACCTGGCTAAGATAGGGGCTTGGGGATTTAGCTTGGAGATACTACAACAGTGAGACCTGCCCCAGGAGGTGAGAGGAGCATTTAGGCTAGACAAGGCAGGACTTCCTTGTTTACGTTGTAAATGAATTTTGCCGACATAGTCTAGTGTGCATATATGTACCTTGTCCTTTTCAAGGCAGTTTTTCTTTCGGTGTAATCACGGCTTTCCTCTGCCAAAAGTGAGGTTTTAATATATACTCTTTTTTCTTAAAAAAAAAGTACCGACTAATCCCGGGGTGCAAAGCTCCTCGGCAAGAACTTTCCCGCAAATACACTTTAGGTAATTCAAGGAAAAATTCCCTCGGTAAAATGGCCCTTAGTATTGTTTGCACCTAAGGGTTCAAACCTTAGACGGAGCATGCCACCAAGACCAAGGCTCTTACCATCTTTTATTTAAAATAAATTAGCCACCATTAACATAGAAGTACCTCGGACAGCAATGTAAACAGCACGATGGGGAAGCTCTTGATCAGGACAACGTTGACAAAGTGCTCTATCAGATCCACTAACATTCTTATATGTGCCGGTGGGGCATTCCTGAAGATAAACAAAGAATGCAAAATCCAAGTGTCACAAAATCTGCAAGATTGAAATAAATATGATGCATGAAGAGGTTCCTTCATCCAGTAAATAAAAATTAGATGGAGGAACCTACCCCATGACATTGAAATAATAACTAGCACCCCATAGTTTTCATCATTTTCTACTAACATAGCTAGTTGCAATCTTGAGCAATTCATGAATGTAAAACGTATCCCACAAAATGGAAGCAACGTAAAGATAAAACAGATGAAAGAAAGAAATCAGCGCACAGACAAAATCTCAAGTTTAGATATGCCAAACAAACAACGGTTTACAAGCACAAAAGAAATGAACGACATGTCAATGGCATAGAACTGAGAAATGTACCTCACAAAAAATACCATAGAGTCCTTTAGGGCAAGCTTTACTGGTCACTGTCCCATTTTCTCCACCACCACCTTCATCTCTACCAAGCCCTCCGCTATAACATTTAACAGAAAACATCAAAATCTGACAAGAAAGATCACAAGATAAAGAACCAATGGGAACGTCAGCTGCATGTTACCTCAACAGAACCCCCCCCCCCCAAAAAAAAAAAAAAACTGAAAAAAAAAAGGGAAAAAAAGTAGAAGACTAGTAAACATAGTGATGATATTATAAACTGAAGTAATGTATATTGCATCTCTTAGAAAACTTATAAAAAATTGTGCACCGCAAGTACTCGTATACATAAGAAGGACCTATCCAGAAAGAGAAAGATACAAGAAATTCATATAAACTAAGACCATTAAAATCATATAAGCAAGTTCATTATGAAACGGCAAATTCTTTCTTTTCACAACATAGAAAGAATAAAAAAAAAAACAGAGAATTTGCAGGCATATAGATAAATATGCATCAATGAATATAAATATCCACGAATATTTAAAAATAAATATCTATTATTGACCATCAATAAAACTCATCTTACTTGAAAAACAAAGCAAAGAATATCTACCAACCTTGCATGGATGCTTCCTTTCACCGTAGCAATGGGCTGGTATACATCTCCAGTAGGAATCTCAGACCAATGAAAGTGAATCCTTCCACCACCACCTCCTCCACCCCCAATGGGACCACCAGACCCTCCAACACTCGAAAGAATAGCAGACTCATCAAGTTCTAGTGTATGCAAAAACATAAGTATTGTTCCACCAGACCCTCCTCCAGGGCCTCCATTTGAACCATCTGCAATAGCATAATTTACCTTTCCCCTAGTTCCTTTAAAACTTTCTCCATTGGCAATCACCGAGCCTTCAATGGACAAACTTGATAAGGGATGCTCCAATGAACCCATTACTGCAGTGTAATGCATGAACATGGAGAGTAAGCATTAAAGGCATAGCAGGAATCAATTCAAGAAAGGTTGTATATAACTGAACAGAGCCATCCATCATTTAATTTTTTTTACAATAGCCATTCTCCATTTAGTAGTAGGAGGTAATCATTAAATCATTTTTCCATCAAGTAATATAAAGCATTAAATATGTGCAAAAAGGAGCACAACCCTAAAGTTAAACAACAAGATTAAAAAATGTTAAAGAGGAAAAAATACATTCTTAGTAACCCAGAGCCTGCCTCTTGTCAATATGAATATGTAACTAGACCATTAGGAGCTACACATTTAAAGAGTGTGCCTTCACAATTATCTCCAATTCAGCTCAAGGCAAAAGCTAGTTGAAACAAAAAAAGTATAACATAAGAAATTATGCCCACAAATGAATGGGGCCACCTCAACTACACTGAAATTTTGGCTACATAGAATCATCACTATTTTTCTATAATACATGATGGAGAAAACATCTTCAATGGTTGCAGATATAATGAATTTCTTTATCACTGTCTTACACCATTTAATAGCAAGAGTGTAAACACGTTGAATTGACCCAAAATATAAGCTTACCTATGACACCACCACCTGCAGTTGAACCAGCTGAGCTCTCATCTCCGCTTCCACTACCAAGTTCACAAGGCCAATCTGCATTACCATAGGTGATACCACCCTCAACACAATGACCATCGTAGCAACCGGCCCCACCTTTACCACCATGCCCACCACCACTGCCGATACCACTGCTCAGAACATGTCCTCTGCCCACACCACCTGTGCAGCCTGAAAAAAAAAACAAACTCGAACCTGAATTCCACTAAGTTAAATTTTTATGAATTAATCAAAATAAGGTTTCCTTTTTTTTTCTTAATCAATCATAGGAAATTCAACAAACCACTTGAAATTGTGATGAGTGTGTATGTCATACCAGGTGTGTGTGGTCATTTTGTTCATAAAAAATCTATTTGCAAGCCTTTTTTGACACACCCAACACACTACTGAAGTCGGTTCCACAATGATGAAAAAGTAATGGTTTTTAACTTTTTTATAACTATAATGGGTCCCACAACAAGTGGTGTGTTGACACGTTGGCTTGTTAAGTAGCAAAACTCTTTTGTTCAAGAGAGTTAAGAGGGAGAGGCTGAAGCAAAGTGGAGGGAGCATAACTACTAAGTTACTCATGGTCATTATAAAATCACTGGTAAGGGGAAAAAGTACCCATCCCAGATGCACTAATCGTTCCAGAAGACTGCACATTAATAGTTCTTGCTCTATGGAAATGAACAACAGATCCTTTTATCAGGCCTTCAACAGAGATATCCTCAACTCGACAGATCTGAGAAAAGAAAATTGACAAAGCTGCTAAATATCCTGGTGACAAATTCAATTATTATCATTTCAGCAGCTCGGCACAAAAAGCACCTGAAGGGTGAAGGACAATGATGAGTTCATATTGCAGTCTTCAGGGGGTTGAAGCAGTTCAACAGGACAATCTTGGTTTTCACAATGGAGTCTCGGTACCCTATAGAGATTAAAATAGGATCTTAAAGGTTTGCTAAAAGATAAAGCATTAGAAAAGTTCAAGCAAGTGACGAAACACCTAGATTCATACTTACACAGCATCAGTTGTTGCATTCTCTAAGGGACCACGCAAACCAGATCCAGGTCCAACCTTCAAGTAATAAAATTAAAAAGTAAAAAAATTAGAGAGAGAGAGAGAGAGAGAGAGAGAACTTTATTGATAATTATATAAATCAAGTCCCAAGGTAAGGGCATGTACAATCCTCTACTATAACTCACAGGGATCTTTTAACAGTTTTCATTAACTTCATTTATATAAATGGCAAATTTTATAAAAGAGCACACGGTGCAACCCAAGTACACCATTATCATGAACAGCAGTAAATTATTCCTCATAATCGAACAAGAACACTTCTAATTCGAGCAGAGACCATTAGCATAAAAAATGGGAACAGGACTCAAAACTATAATTGAATATGAAGGTGTCATGTTTCTCATAAGACAAAATAAAGAGAGCTTTATTTTGAGGAGGAGATGGGTAGTTCATCACCCTTATAGATGACTCCTCTCCAGATTGTGTCCAAGGAAACTTCAAACTGGGTGTTTAAAAAAGTGGAGGAGATTCAAAGCTGTGTGGGTCTCTTTTATGATGGTTATAAAGAACAATTGATGGCACTTCTAGTTGCCATTGAAGCTGGTCGATCCACGGCTGAGAAGTCAACTGCGAGAAAGGAGCGGGAGTTGAGACAATTGCATTGTTCCATTAATTATGACAATAAGGAAGGTACTTTAGGGAGGGACAGATCAAAGGGGAGGGAAGCTATTCCAGTTAATGAAGCCTAAAATTTTGTCTTGGAATGTAAGGGGGATCAATAATGTCAATAAACGCCTCCGTATTAGGTCCATTGTTCATAGTTGGAAGATCGATATCATATGCCTCCAAGAAACAAAACTGGAAATTATTGACAGGAGGGTAATCAGGAGCTTGTGGAGAGGTTCTTTTGTAGGCTGGACTTATTTACCCTCTTCAGGTGCTTCAGGTGGAGTGCTAGTTATGTGGAATAGTAGAATTGTCAAGATGGTAGAAGAGTGCATTGGGGATTACTTGGTGGCATGTGTATTAAGAAACATGGAAGATGGGTGGTCATGGGCATTAGTAAGTGTATACAGTCCCAATAGGCATCGGGATAATAACTTGTTGTGGGATGAAGTATCAGGGTTGCTTCTTTGTGGGATTTACCTTGGTGTATATGTGGGGATTTCAATATTGTTCACTTCCCAAGTGAGCGGGAGGGTCTTGTTAGACCCCCACGTAAGGCGGCCTCTAAAACCACGGCAGATGTCCTAGCCATGTCCGGGACATGCCCCTTGATCATGCCACGAGCATGCCTTGGCCCGTGTCTTGTCACACACGGGACGCCCAGCATGCCCATGGACCAGCCACATGCATGCCTTGGCCCGTGTCTTGTCACACACGGGACGCCCAGCATGCCCATGGACCAGCCACATGCATGCCTTGGCCGGTGTCTTGTCACACAAGGGGCGCCCAGCATGCCCATGGACTGGCCATATGCATGCCTTGGCCCGTGCCTTGACACGCACGGGGCGCCCAGCATGTAGGCCATGCACACGCACATGCGCGCGCCACGCCTCAGACACATCGAGGTTAGTGGCCATACGCATGCCCACGCACCGCGTGGCCCTGCGCAGGCATGCAGGCCGCACGGCCCAGCGCCCGCACACAGGCCGCACGGCCCTGCGCCCCCACCCAGGCCGCATGGCCATGCGCACGCCCAGGCTCACAGCCATGCGCACGCCCACCAGGCGCACGCCCATGCGTGCGCCCATGCACATGCAACCGGCCTTGCACTCAGCCGCATGGCCCTCCTGCCGCACGCCAGCAAGGTTAGTGGCATGCCATCCACCGCACGGGCCCAACCCATGCCATGCAAAGCATGCCATCCAGCGCAAGGCTTCAGCCCGTGCCATGTAGAGCAGGCCAGTGGCATACCCACCAACGCATGGCTCCAGCCCATGCCTTGCAGTCGGCTCACATGGCTAGCCACTCGTAAGCCGAACATGGCTCTATGCCATGCCCACCAGCCGGCCCATGCATGGCACCATGCCATGCACCACAGTTAGCCATGCCGAGCCACCTAGCCATGGACTAGACCGTGAACCACCATGCACCACCCTAACCGAACCCTTGGCTCATGCATGCCACGGCCATGTGGTCCATGCCACTATCTTACTTATGTTATTTATTTCTTTTATTTCTTTTATTGCAAAGGGACCTTTTAGGGGTTTCCAAGTTGTAACTTTTATAAATAGGACCCTTAGTCATTTCTTTCACATCTTTTGGCAAATTGACTATAGTGAGGACATCGTTGAAAGATCATTTCGGTGCTAAACACTTGGGCTCTTTTTGGGTGCAATTCATTGAATCCAACTTGATTATCTTTATTTTTGTTCTTTTATCAATATATGAGGTTTATTCAATCTTGGTGCACATTGTGAATCAATTGTTGAATTGCTTTCATTGTTCATTCAAGTTCATCATTTGTCTTGAGTGTTCATCTTGTGTTCTTGGTGTTCATCACATTTTTTGCTCTTTCAATCCATCCATCTCATAATTTCGGCCAACCCTAGTGTTTACACACTTTCCATAAATAACCTCACCTTCCACCTTTGCCCTAGCCGAACATAACTTCCATATTGGCCTCCACTTGGATTCGGCCAACTCCTTCCTTATTGGAGTGCCTTGGCCGACCATCACTCTTTCCATAATAAGGTTTCCAAGTATGGAAACCCTAGTTGACTCATTCCGCACTCTTGGCCGGCAACCTATCTATCCACAAGCATATCCCTAATTTTTAGGAAACTTTCCTAAAAACACTCACTAGCCTAGTTCGGCCAAGCCTTGGCCGCCCAACACCTTTGCCCTAGCTCCCAAACCCTAATCCTAAACCCTAGCCATCCATCACCCTATCCAAACCCTAAACCCAAGGTTCTAGGTGGCGCCATCCTAGTCCACCCTCGTGCCGTGCACCCTACACCATTGTGAGCCCAAACACTTAGCCATTTTTTCACCTTCCATTCAACCCATACTAGCCTAAACATCCAACCTCACCTTGTCCAAATTGCCACCATAGCCATCTTTGATCGTAAACCAAGCAAGAGAAGGACTTGAAGTCGGTCAACCAAATGAGATCATAGCCGAGGAGGACTTAGTGTTTAGGGACTTGACCGGGATCCCTAACAGGTCTACCTTCGACGACTACAGCTATAGAGGCTTTCTCACAGCTGATCTTTGATTTGGAACTATTGAATTTGCCGTTGGTGGGGGGTGAGTATACGTGGTCCAATTCTAGAGGAGGTTCAAGATTGGACAGATTTTTAGTATCATCGTCATGGGAAGCTCACTATCCGAAGTTGTGCCAAAAACGATTTCCAATGATAGGATCGGACCACTTTCCCATTATTCTTGAGTGTGGGGGTATTCATGAGGGCAAACAGTACTTTAAATTTGAGAATATGTGGCTGGAAGTGGAGGGCTTTGTTAATAAGGTAAAAAATTGGTGGTTGTCGTATCAGTTTGAGGGGACTCCTAGTTTTGTTTTGGCTAGTAAACTCAAAGCTTTAAAAGCTTATTTGAAGATATGGAATAAGGAGGTGTATGAGAATGTTGAGCAACAAAAAAAAGCCCTTTGGGATGAGCTTCAATCCTTGGAAGCTGATGGGGATAGTGAGGGGAGTTTGTCTAGGAAGAATGAAGTAAAAATAGAACTTGAGAGGGTTCTTTTGAGGGAAGAGATCATGGAGGAAAAAGTCGAGTCCTTTGGCTTAAAGAGGGAGAGAAGTGCACTAGCTTCTTTCATAAAATGGCTAATTCTCATCGTCATAACAATGCTATTGAGATGTTAAGAACTGGAAATAATTTGTTATCTTCACCTGCTAAGATTCAAGAGCATGTTGTACAGTTTTTTAGCTCTATCCTAAGTGAGACAGAAGATTGGAGACCTAAGATTGATGGTTTGAACTTTGCAGCGGTGGATGAATTTTCAGCAAGCTGGCTTGAAAGGCCCTTCTAAGAGCGGGAGGTACATCGGGTGGTTTGTGGAATGAGGAGAGACAAAGCTCCCGGGCAGGATGGGTTTCTATGGCATTCTTCCAAGACTGTTGGGAGTTTGTGAGGGAAGATGTGATGAAGGTGTTTCATGAATTTTATGAGTTTCAAGAGTTTGAAAAGACTTTGAATGTCACTTTTATTGCCTTGATTCCAAAAAGTGTGGGTGCGTCGGAGTTGAAGGAGTTTCGCCTAATCAGTTTAGTAAGCAACATCTATAAGATTATTTCAAATGTGTTAGCAAATAGAATAAGCAAAGTGATGAAGAAGATCATTTCTAAATCTCAAAATGCCTTTGTTAGAGGACGACAAATCATAGACTCAGTGCTGATTGCAAACGAATGTGTAGATAGTCGCATGCAGGAAGGAGCACCGGGAGTCCTTTGTAAGTTGGACATGGAAAAAGCTTACGATCATATAAACTGGAATTTTCTTTTGTACATGCTTAGAACATGTAGTTTTGGAGACAAGTGGTGTGGCTGGATAAGCCATTGTATTTCAACTATCCGTTTTTCTGTGCTTGTTAACGGACAACCTTGTGGGTATTTTCAGAGTTCAAGAGGTTTGAGGCAAAGGGATCCCTTATCTCCCTTCCTATTTGATATTGTGATGGAGGCATTGAGTCGCATGGTGGAGGCAGTGGTAGGAGCAGGATTTATCTCGGATTTTTCAGTGGGATCTAACTCTAATGGCCTTACTACAATATCTCATTTGCTTTTCGCTGACGATACCCTTGTTTCTGTGAGGCTGTGGGGGAACAAATTCAAGTTTTGAGGGCTGTCCTGTTGTGTTTTCAAGCCATCTCCGGATTAAAAGTAAAGTTAAGTAAATCGGAGTTGGTACCGGTGGGAGAAGTACATAACATTCATCACTTGGCAGAATTTATAGGGTGCAAAGTTGCTTTTCTGCCCATAAAATATTTGGGACTACAGCTAGGGGCATCTTTTAAGGCCAAACACATTTGGGATGGGGTGGTAGAGAAGATAGAGAGGAAGTTGGCAGCATGGAAAATGACTTATTTATCTAAAGGGGGTAGGATTACTCTTATAAAGAGTACTCTCTCTAATATCCCTACCTACTTTCTTTCTTTATTCCCTTTACCAGTTGGCGTGGCCGATCGTATTGAAAAATTGTATAGAGAATTTTTGTGGAGAGGCATGGGAAAGGAGACTAAAATTCCCTTAGTGAGTTGGCGAAAAGTTTGCTGTCCGATTGTTGATGGAGGCTTGGGTATTTATAGCTTATGTAGTTTTAACAAGGCATTGTTGGGGAAGTGGCTATGAAGATATCATGGGGAAGAGGAAGCATTGTGGAGAGGGGTGATCGATCGAAAGTTTGGTAGTGATTGGGGAGGCTGGTGCACCAAGGAGTGTAGGGGTTCGTATGGAGTGAGTCTATGGAAGTTTATTAGGAAAGGTTGGGATTGTTTCTTGAAACAATAACTTTTTGGTTGGTGATGGCTCAAAAATCATATTCTGGTCTGATGTTTGGTGTGGGGATACTAAATTGTCGAGCCTTTCCGGTTGTTTTCAGATTGGCAACTAATAAGCAAGCTTCAGTTTCAGAGTTGATGGGCTTTTCCAATTGAGTGGTACTTTAGGACATTAGTTTCTCCAGATCTGCCCAGGATTGGGAAGTAGAGGAGGTTACTGATTTTTTCAGATTGTTGTATTCAGTGGATATAAGAAGACAGGGCAGGGACCAACTATGCTGGAGACAAACAGCCTCTAAAAATTTTACAGTTCAGTTCAGTCATATTATAAGGTGATATTAAATCAGCATCATATTAGCTTTCCTTGGAAGAGGATTTAGAGGGCTCATGTTCCGACTAGGGTGGCTTTTTTTGTATGGACAGCAGCAATAGGAAATATTTAGACTATAGATAACTTGAAGAAGCGCGGAATGATTGTCTTGGATTGGTGCTTTATGTGCAAGAAAGAAGCGGAATCAGTGAACCATCTACTCCATTGTGAAATGGCTATAAGTGCTGTGGGATGGAGCGTTTGGAAAGGTTGGGCTGAGCTGGGTTATGCCAAAAACATTGGTCGATTTTCTAGCAAGTTGGACCAACTTTCAAATGCATACTTATTCCCAAGTGGCAGCCGCATGGAAAATGCCACCTCTGTGTATTATGTCTTTGGTTGGAAAGAAACGAGAGGTGCTTTAATGATAGAGAACGCAATATAGATGAATTTTGAAAGTTTTTTATAAGCACTATGCTTAGCTGGTTCTCTGCTATTGTACTCAAGGGAGGGGCTGTAAACGAGTTCTTGTCTTCGCTTTTCTAGCTATTAGAATGTAACTAGGTATTTCTTTTGTATACTTCCTGTGTACTTGGGCTTCACCTATTACATTGTGTTTAATAAAATCTTTTAACTTATCAAAAAAAAATATCTAGAATAAATCCTTCCATTTCAGGAAAGAGGGTTGAATGGACCTATTACCTTAGACTCAAGGTAATAGAACATATTTCGCTGATGGTATTTAGGAATAAGGTTTTGAAACTTGACTAATATTAGAGCTTGAACAACATACATTGCTACGACAGGATAGCTGTGTGATTTGTTTGTTATGGGCTGTTAAACTGTTTTCTAGAAACTTGCAAGTGAAGAAATATATTAGCTTCATACGGAGCTAATTCAGAATTTCAGTCTTTCATTATGTGGACCTCAATAAATGTATTAATGGAAGAGCCACTTACATGAATACTGTAAAATAGCGATAGAACCAGCCGTTGTGCTTCAATCCGATCCCCTCGTCCTGATAAATTCAGCAGACCTTGTCCATGAACTCCTAGATTTGCATTAGAATGTATGACAGACGATTCCTGTTATGCAAAAACAGAAAATTCACATTTTTTTATATGCAAAGCAGAAAAGTCACATAAATGCACGACAAGTAATATGCTTTGAAAATCCAAATAATAGACAGTGACACACCTTGAGAACGATTAAATTACTAGCCTCAAGCAAAGATGTGGCCAGTGTTGCATCATCGCCACCGTCTATGAACATTGTGGAATTCCACATCAAGAATATTTTCACAGACATGCGTAGAGCCCCATACACCTTAAGTTAAACAAACCCAGTATCATAACATACACATTAGAAAATTTTAGACACTTAACATCAAACCGCATCAAATAGGATGAGATCAGAAAGCAAGCCCTGTGTGTAGCACAACCAGGGCAGGGAGACTAAGCAGATAGATGATACTAGTAAAGAATGATCCAGCCATGCGTTTGCTAATAGGTCATTATCAAGACAAGAAATAATGTTGTAAAATTAGCAGATAGGATCTGAAATTACTTTGGCAGAACTATAAGTATGAGCCATACAAGCAAGTATATACAAGTTCTCTAGATAAGTAGAACAAGGACATCAAGATGCCTGAGATCTTAGGTAATACCACACAAAAAAGACTTTAAATTGTCACCTTGAGCACAGAATCACTCATCAACAGTTCTTCTGCCAATAACTCAAACTCAGATGAAGAATAATGTGCAAGCCCAAAGCTCAACACTCCACCACGCAACAGACTTATCTGTCCTTGAACCTGAAATGTGCATCAGCGTGAGTTCACCAAATTAAATCCAGATATGCAACATAATTGCATTTCCTGAAAGGATATACAGTCAACCAAACTGTATTTTCTTCAGGAAAATTACAGCTGGAGAAAACACTGAAGAGATGTTTAACCATTCAATAAAATCCTCCAGATGCGGATGGCAATGGAAATCGGGAACGTCCACTTTGATCCCACAATCTCCTTGATCTCAATGCCTATACTTTGAAATTTATAGTTGATGAAAAATATTATATATTCAAAACATTCTCAAGGCATCCATAACAATATTACGAAAATTTTGTGATCTTGATTATTTTTTATAAGTAAATAATTCTACAAATTTTTTATTCAATTTTACAAATTTTGTGATCTTGATTATAAATATCAAATCTATATATAAAATCTAAAAAACCACGCTTGCAGTGAAAGACTGAATGCGATAGGCTCATTACAATGATGATAGAGTTAAAATTGAACATGCCAAGATGCAAAGATCCAATAATACCAAAAACTGCATTAAGTGTTAAAAATCATGTAAGATCATGACAAAACTCCAGAGAATGCATTACTAGTAGCTTACGTGTGCAACATGTTGGCGAAGCACCACGTAGATAGCAATCCCACAACATAATGGTCCACAGTATTAGATTAAATCTTAACTAGTTAAATAAATTGAATATATAATTTTATTATATTTGCTACTATTTTTATGTTTATTATTAGTATGTCATTTATAACAATAATTACTAGAGCTCGATTTTAAATGTGTACATATACGTTGGCTAAAAGGTAAGAGCAAGTTATAAGTAAAGAAAAGGCTCTACCAGGATAAATTAACAATCAGAGTTTCACAAACCTGGACACGACTCCAAAGCAATGGAACGGTAGCCCTGGCATTATTTTGAATATAAACATTAGTCCAAAGAGGTAAATTGGGAAACTCCAAAAGAAGTGTCTCCGTATTTGTTGATATGTTATGATTGTTGACAATAAGGCTCCGGAGAACAGCATCATATAAAGTCCCAGCAGCACCTGCATTCTCTGGACAGCCAAAGCTACTTCCTCCTGCAAATAACAATAGAGCTTCCAGTTGCAAAATAGTTTCACATATTGAAGACAGAAAATTGATACAAAGCATAATGTACTTAATTTTCTCATAGATATGCAAATATTTGATTACTAACTGATATCAAGCCAGCAACTTTGCACCCATAAATGGAACATTCTTTTTTAATTGGCACTGGGTGTCCAAGAACAATGTCCCAACTAATCCCAGGGGTGCACAAGCCCTCGGCAAAGAGTTTCCCGCAAGTGCACCTCGGGTAATTCAAGGAAAAAATCTCCTTGTCTAATGGACCCAAAAGATTGTTTGCACTTAAGGGGATTTGAACCTTAGACTTGGGGGGAGCATACCCCAAGCCCAAGGCCTTTACCACTTAAGTCAACCCCTAGGGGTTCCCATAAATGGAGCATAGACACCGGAACACGCAACTGATAAAAGGAAGTGTTCCACACAAATGCCAAACATGGAAAGAGAAAAATAATGCAAAGGAAACAACCAAATTCATGGTAAGAAAGGCATTAGATCCAGTAAAATGAGATTTCAAATAGCATGGCAGTATCCTTTTCTTAACCCTTTTCTGTTGGCAAGTAAATATAATCTGCATGCCCATACACAATCGTTTAATTTAGGCTCAGTTTGGATTCAAGAATCACTCCAACTCATCTCAACTCATCTCATCTAATCATTACAACCTTCCTAAATTCTCACATAAAAACTATTCAACTTTTTTCAAATTTCAAAATAATAATAATATTAAAAAATAATATTCTAACATTCATCACGTATACTTCCCACGTACTTGGGCTTTGTCTATTTCTATAAATATAACTTCTTGATTACCTATCAAAATAATAATAATATTCTAACAATATTTTATTGAACTTTCATCTTATCTTAACTCATTATCCAAACCGCACCTTAAACCCATGGGCTCAGCTTCCAACCCTGCTTATGAGGGGTGAAGATGCCATTTGGTTTGGATAATTGAAAACTAATACCCTCAAAAAATGCAAAGACGCTCATATACACGCAAAAAGAAACTAAAGTTAGAAGGAATCGTATCGAAAATGGCAAGGTATATCACTTAGGGCTCGTTTGGCAACACAACTGTTCTCAAGTATTCTCAGATATTTCATTCCCAAGCATCGCTCAAACACAAAACACTTTCAATTTCAAACTTTCAACTTTTTCATCTAATCATTACAATTTTTCAAGACTCAAACAAAACACAAAAAATTAAAATATTTTTTCAAATTTCAAAACAAAAATTATATTCAAACACTTTTTTAACTTTATAATATTTTTAATCAACTTTTTTCTCTCATTTCCCAAAACCCAATAAAATATCTTAACTCAAACTATTTCACTACTATTCACATATATATTGAGATATTCCAAGTATCCAAACGGGCGCTTACTGAAAGTAGATCTAAAACAATGGTTGCATGGCATTAAAAATAAATACATAAAAAAGTGAAGAGCTTGAGGAATTCAAAACTAGATCGTTGGCAGGGACCCCCCATTGAATAAACTCACTGAGAAGGTATCAAAAACCCCGAATAATACTCATTTAAATTTTGTGTCTATTACAACCAATTGCAAGCCACAATCAAACCCCATGGAACAAAAACCAATCCCTAATATTCAAGAAAGACCAAATGCCCACCCATTATCATTCAACGTCCAAAAAAAGGATCGAAGCAAGTAGAGTGGATACGATACATTGGGTATACATGAGTACGTTTTTAATTAATTATATAAATGAGTACTTGAATTGCATTGCGCCTCTTTCCACTCCTCTAATAAGATTGAATTATTTCTCAAATATTAAAAAGCAAACCCCAATATTTGTTAAAAAATCCCAGTATGTGGGTGCCATTCACAACTCTCTGATAGCACGTATGATCCTTAGTTTCTCTAGCCCGATTTCAATTCCAAGCCCTACATTATCCTTAAGTTTCATAATAAGCTAACTCACCAAAATTGATAATATAAAACCCTAATCTCCAAATTTAAGCACCATCCACCAAGTATACCAATGTTGCTATGTTAAATGACAGTTAATGGTGCGTTGTGACATAAAGTACATACATTAACTTCAATAAATCAATAAAAAAACTTAAGCTCTCTGAATACAATCTGGATAATAAATCTATTGAAAAACGAGCAATTATTCCTAGCCTCAATTTGCTGCGTCTAGACTACATCACCACATTACATGCAAATGCTAATATTACTATTTTTTTTTTTTATATAAGTAGGAAGTTTTATTAATCCACGTAAAAAGGCAATGCCCAAGTACATAGGAAGTATACAAGAAAAAGCCTAGTTACAAACTACACACTACGGAAAGTTGCATAAAAGTCATTAAAACTCCCTCCATGCAATACAATAGAAGAAGCCAAAGCAACAAAGTGTGATAGAAAAAAGCTCTAAAACTATCCGGAGAGCGATTTTCAAAACATCGACGATTGCTAATATTATTATACTAAGAACTAAATGGAGAACCTTAAGAGTTTATATAACATGTCATCTTCCATTTAATTAGTTATTCCTAAAACTCCCTTCAAGGTCCAAGGTTCAACACCTCATGGGTTCAAACAATCCTTTGAAACCACACCCCCTGATGAAAGGTCAGCGATTTAAATAGTTCCGTGTAGGGAAACTTCCGAGAGTGCGGTGCATGGGACCGGAGCGTACTTTGCAAGGGTGAGTCCGAAGGACCATGCCTTGGAGAGATTCCCCGACATAAAAAATAAAAATAAAAATGAACGGAACTAACCATGGCTAAAGAACATAATGAGTCTCACCATGCACAAAAAGTTTTGGATCATAATGTCGGCTGAAAACATCAACTGAAACTCTTCCGCCACCACCGCCACCATAGCCATTACCTCCACAGGCACTTATCCTGCCACTGCCAGTCCTGCTCTTAAGAAGAAAAGCACTTTAGTTAACTTTCACATGAAATGAACTCTTATAGATGTAAATTAAGGCAGGCGCACATCTGATGAAGTTACTTAAAGGAAAAGGGGATAAAAAGGAAAAGAAATTCGAATTTCATTGAGAAAATAAACCCCACACTCACCATCTGGCTGTGGAAAATAATAACCAAACCATGAAACAATAGTGTGAATCATAGAAAGAGGCGTAGCCCCAGTGTATACACAGTATACAAAAGAAAAAGGCTAATTAGGAGGAGTGACGGATACAAGGAACTCATGAAAACTAACTCCATTAAAATCAACAGCTATAGCCCACAGGAACAATGTATTAAAAAAATGGCACTCCAGTTCTTTCAAAGAGATAAACAAAACCCCTCAAAAAATAGCATGTCCATGCTTGTTCACAGAATTTCATGCTAGAACTAAATTCCACCTATAAAGACGGCGTATGTGCATATAAAAGTTGAAAAGATAAAGCGGAACGAAATAGCTTTTTTTTATATAAGTAAAGCCGAACGAAATAGTATCTTAGTTCACTTGATGAGAAAACATAAAACCAAAATAGGAAAATTTCATAGCAGTCGCTTTTTTAAAATTTTCCAGAAATCTACAGAGTAAATTCATGCAGACAGATGCCGTTTGTTGTTCGGTGAAGCGTAGCCAAATAACATAGAGCCTTTTCCATTAAAATCGTTTCAGACAACCAAAAAATTAAACTATCTAGGACGTATATTGGGATCAGTTGTGATAAGTTCATCTTTTTCTGCCATCTGTAAAAGATAAAGACACATTCTCTTCTCTTCTTTTCTTTTCTTTTCTTTTTTTTTTTTTTTTTTTTTTTTTT
>QEOT01000675.1:1601991-1639559 GCA_003123785.1 Pterocarya stenoptera
TTTTTTTTTTTTTTTTTTTTTTTTTTTTTTTTTTTTTTTTTTGACAAAGTATGAATAACCATTCCTATTACTTCCGTATTTTCTCTGACCACCTAACCGGAGCCAAAACTAAGGTTTCTGAAATAAAATAGTAACGACTAATTTATCCGAATATTTCCCCACCAACCAAATAACGCCAAACTCATAATTCCATAGAAAACTCGTAATACCCATTCTAGTTACGAAAAAAACAAAGGTGTGACAGATTTAATTACATTCTATACGCCTTGATGAGGATGCTGCCGCCAGAGCCACCTCCACCTTTCGTCCCTCCCTCACCTCCATCGGCTAAAATACTCCCCTCCACCACAACATGCCCCAAAATCTCCATCTTCACCCGCCCACCGCCTAGCCCACCATAATCCGCCTCCTTGCTCGTCGTCCCACCCCTGCTCCCATAACTAGTCGGCTTCTGCAGCGAGGACCACGAGTACGCGTCTCCGCCCCACACGTCCTCCGGGAGCTTCGTCTCGTCTACCAAACAACATGCACCCCTGCCGCCGTGTCCCCCACCCGCTCCGCTTATCCCCTGTGGAGTTCCGCTGGTCTCTGGCGGCGGATTGCCCGCCAACCCCGTCGTGTTCACCACCGAACCATTAAGGAAGCTCGCGTTATGCGCCCCGAGCTCGAAAGCTCCGGTCACAATCGACGAATTGATGCCTAAACTAAAAGTACCGGTAATGTTGATCGTTATTGCACAACCAGGACTTGGACAATGGAATTTCACCCCCGGTAGGACGTAAAAATTGCCCTTCCCAGCTATGTACACGTCGCGGGTGAGATTCAAATCGCTGGGTATCTGACACGTGGTGTCGAGGGAGCCGATTCCACCGAGGTCATCGGCGCAAGAAACTGACGGCGGGTGAGGTGGCGGTGGCGGTGGGGCCGGGGGGGAGTAATCTTGGTGGAAGAGATTCGAATCAAAATTGACAATGGAGAAATCACCACCGTCGGTGTCGTCGTTAGTGGATGCGAGGATAGGGTTTGTGGCGAGGGCTATAAGAGTGAAGAGAATAACGAAATGGGAAATACGACAGTGCAAACGAGCCATCCACCGGTGAACAGAACAGAATCATTACAACGGAAGGATGGAATTTGGTATTAGCGTTAATAGCACGGGAAACCCACAGGAAGGAGCCGTGGATACCACCATGGACGGAATAAGTCTGTAAATTTCCGTATCAATTTGTTTATGTCCTCGACAGTCGTCACCCACCGGAAAGCGAAAACCCTAGAAATCGCTCTAGCACGAGAGAGAGAGAGGAAAGAATGTTGGGTGGGAGGGGAGAGCTTTATTTAGTTATGGGAGGATAAGGAGATTATCAGAAAAGGTCAGGCTCACGGTGAGGTTGAGGTTGTGTGGTGCCTTTATTGGCGTCCGATTTCCTGACTGTTCGTGGCTGCCTCACCAGATTAGAGCACCTGTCGGAAGGGTATTGGATAGCGTGCCTCCGTATTCAATCTGCCTTAACTCTACCTAATACAAAGGCGCGTTATAAATAACACTTTCATTATTAGGGCATTGGATAATTTGGATTACAGTGAGAAGTGATAAGATATTTTAAGAGAATTTAAAAAATATTATTATAATATTATTTTTAATATTATTATTATTTTAAAATTTAAAAATATTAAACTATTTATTATATTTTATTTACAAATTTAAAAAAATTATAATAATAAAATAAAATAATATTTAAATAAAGTTTTAAATTAAATAAATTAAATAAAATATTATTAAAATATTATTTTTTTAATTTAAAAAAATAAAATTATTTATTATATTTTATATAAAAATTTAATAAAATTATAATGAGGAGGTATCATTTGTGCGATTTCAATTTATCCGAATCTTATTTGAATGCGTTTATCTCCACGCGCTCTTGGAGAGCGTATGTTGTGCCTGGAGAGACGTTAACCAATCTCTGGCGTGCACTGATCGAACCACCCGCGTAGGAACTACGCTGTGTCACCGACGGAGCACTATTCGGCCAGCAATGACAGACTACAGTTGATTTCAGAATGCTTTTTTATCCACCGGAAGCTTCATGTCGGTCGGGGGTCTGTGACTGTTTTGCGGGGTGACGGAGTCGTTTTCTCAACGGAATTGCTGATGCTTACTGAAAATAAAAGCTATGGAGACACGTGTATCGACGAGCCTAAAATATCAACAAGCAGAAAAAAGCGGAAGTCCACTCAGACTGCTTGGCTGTGAAGTAGTTTGGTTCCTTGCGTTCGGTCCTTTTCTCCTTTTCTTTTTGCTTAGGTTTAGTTTGAGTTGAGAAAGTGTTTGAAAATATTTGTAAATAATAGTAATAAAATATAATAAAATATTAAATAATAATAAAAAGTAAGTAAAAAATAATGAATAATAAAAAAAATAGATAAAAAATAATAATAAAATAAATAATAATAGTGAGAATATTTAAAAGTATCTCGATACCCAAAGAAGGCCGCCAACTTCTTTTTTAAGTTGTCAAAAAAATATACGTAGTGTATTCTTATGTAAAAACAGTGGAATTTTTTTAAAAAAAGTTCAAAAATTATACGTTTTACCACAAAAGGCCATTAATTCCTCTTTAACCTTGGTATGATTAAATAATAAAAAATTATATATACCATATTTTCATGATTTCATTTCACTTTCATTCTATTAAATAAAATGTAGCATATTTATTATCATTAAATGATCATTTATTGAATATTTTTTTATTATTTAATAGTGATAAATATGTTTCATATTATTTAATATGATTCAAATAAAATAAGAGTGTGTGGTGTATAGTATTAAACAAAATTTTGAAACATGTTAACAGAATCTTCTGCACGAAATCTCATCATCTTCATCATTAATATTGGCTTTCATTTTACGAGACGAGAGGGAAGTTGAAGATGTAAACTTTTGCACAACACTGCACACAAACACCATCAATCTAGTTAAATTAATGCATGAGTTGCATATAATGTTATTCGCACGCTCCTAGGATGTCGTTAAAACAATTCAATCGTTCATCATGCAGACAAGAGGATAAGGAGCGTCGTGGAATGGGGCCTTTCTAATATCTTAATCTTTCGAAAAATTAGGTAAGATTGGGTCAATTGCAACTACGTCCTCTGAACACACGAACAATAAAATGTCTAAAGTTCACCCCCCAAGTTATCCAATTGACAAGACTTACCATCCCCAACTAAAGAAAATGAAAGAATTTAACCAAGCAGTTCATCTTTTTTCTTTCTCTTACACGTGAAAGAAGAAAAATGAATAATGGCAAAGAGATACATTGATAAAGATCCACCGTGATTGGGAACTTAGGAAGGATTAGCACTATTTATTCGGACAGGATTTTTTCCCAACCCGGTATGGAATTCGGAAAACCGGAACCCGAGTCAACCCGGACTTGGTACTGGGTTTTTTTTTAAATCAAATCCTGTATCAAAAAGACGTCGTTTTGACACGAGGGTTAAAAACCCTGCCATTCCCGCACCCTCTCTCTCTCTCTCTCTCTCTCTCTCTCTCTCTCTCTCTCTCTCTCTCTCTCTCTCTCTCTCGTTTCGATTCTACCGAATGAACCCTAACCTCCCTCCTCAGTGTCGAACTGCCGATCGAAGAAATCTCATCATCCTCGTGACCCCACCATCATCGTCGCCGTCATCCTTGTGACTTGAAGGTTTGTTCTCTTCTTTTTATTCCAATTTGGGTCTCCTTTTTTTTAACTTTTTATGCTCAAATTTCATGATTGAGTTTGCAAATACTTGAGGCATTTTCTCGTGACCCCATCATCTCTCTCGTTCCAATTTGGGTCTGTTCGTTATAAAGATAATAACTATTTGAAGCCAGCTCGTTTGTAACGGATCACTAAGGACATGAAGTACTTAAAATGTATTTTTTACAGTACTAATGTAGGAGAAGTACTCCTTCGGTCATTCAGTTCCTGCATTTTGGTCTCCATGTTTTCACCATGCGTAACTTGGGATTAAAGAAAAAGGCAGGCTAGAGGTCTCCAGCATTGATGATATTAATTCAAATTAAAAAAGAAAAACCTACTGTTTGTATTTTTTGTTTAAATCTGAACATTAAGATGGATAAAAATAAGTGATATAACACAATTTTGACAGTCAAATTTTAAGGGATCAGGTGCAAGATGGTATCAATTTTGGTAATTTGAAAGCAGAATATAGCAGCTTTGGTAGTTTGGGGTGCAGGTGCAAATTAAGCTCCTAATATTTTGAGGATGCAAAGTACGCATATTTATATTCTTAATTTAAAAACTCATTCAACTTAAAAGCTAGCGATGATATTGATTTAAAAAATACGTACACGAGCTTGTTGTGAAATTTATCCAAAGATATCTAATTTTGAACAAGAGATCTAGCAATATCCCTCAAAACTATATATATATAATTGGTCAATAGTTGCTGATAATGGGAGCATTGTTTTATAGTCTGGATGTTGAATTTGTATGGTGGTTTGGTGTTATGGTGAGAAAAGTGTTTGATGATTTGTAGGTTTTGTTATATTTTGTTATATTTGATTATTAGTGTTTGATTATTTACTATATTGTGTTGGGTGGATTTTATTACTCAATAACATATGGAATCAGATTCTGTGAGTTGTAATGTCGGTACAATTTAAGGGGTTGGTGGTGACTCATCATCTATTCCAGTGGATGTGGGGAGCATGGGAGTCTTCCAACCTCTTCATCCACATATCCACAACAGTTTACCCGTTCCATACCACTTTTATCCAATAAATAAATAAATAAACACCTAGTAACCAATCGGTGGTTTGTGAACACTTTACTAAAGTGCAACCTATTGACCATGATAATCCAAAAGCTCAGTGTAATTATTACGCTAAGTTATACAGTTACCACTACAAGAATGTCATTTCATCTATCATACATCACCTCCAAAATGCATGTGAAACTTCCCCTATTAGATTTAAATGAGTTAAAAAAAGTCAATCATTTAGTATTAAAATGGATGCGAGGGGAAGAGTGTGTAACCCATAAAATCTAGTGAAGTATGATGCAAAAAAACTTAGGATGTCAACCGTTAAGTTTTTTATTATGTGTGAATTGCCTTTTAGGCCAGTGGAGAACGAATGATTTGTTGAGTTTGTGGCTAATTTAGAGTTTCGATTTACTTTGCCATCCCGAGTCACCTTAAAAATAGATTGTATTAAGTTGTATAACGAATAGAAGATACAACTAAAAGAAATTGTTGGATGGTCAAAGAATCTGTCTAACCATTGATACCTGGACATCGGTGCAAAATATGAACTACATGTGCATTATTGCATATTTTATTGATTGCAACTGGAAACTGCACAAAAAAATAAAAGTTTTGTCAAATTCCCAACCATATGGACAAAACTATTGGGAGGGTGCTAGACTTGGGGTTGCATAATTGGAAGATTAATAAGATCTTGACCATCACAATCGATAATACCTCATTTGATGATGTTGTTGTTGATTAGATGAAGAGGAAAATAAATGATAGTGATTGTACCATATTGGGTTGTGAGTTTCTTCACATGGAGTGTGCTGCACATATATTGAATTTGATTGTTATGGACGGTTTGAGAGATGTTCATGAGTTTGTAACAAGAATTAGAGATGCCGTTAGATATACGAAGTATTCACCGTCAAAGTTTGCCAAGTTCAAGACTTGTGCGGTAAAGGAAAATATTAGTGGGAGGATGATATGTTTGGATGTTCCTATTAGATGGAATTCCACATATTTGATGTTGAGTGCCGCTGAAAAATACAAATAAGCCTTTGATCACTATTATATGTGTGTGGATAGGAATTCGTGAACCCCACTGTTGATGATTGGAAAAAAGCATATATTTTTATAGAGTTTCTGAAAATATTTTATGATGTTACATTAAACATTTATGGTTCTTTGTATGTGAAGGCTAATGTATACTTTCAATAACTCTGCACAATTAAATATACATTAAATGATATGTGCAATAGTCACGATATCATCACTAGGACTATGGGCATAAATATGAAAAGTAAATATAAAAAGTATTGAGGTAGCACATATAGGTTCAACTTGATGATATATGTTGCTTTTGTACTTGATCCACTAAATAAATGATAAGAATTAAGTTTTAGTTGAAACGGTGAAAAGGGGATGAGTTGGCGGATATAATAGAGGCCAATGTTAAACTCTTGTTAAGCCACTTGATTGAGCAGTATAACAAACTTCGTGTGGGTAGTGGGGGGAGTTCTAATGTGGCTAAAGGGAGGCCAATCACTACTTCTACTTCTACTACTATCTCGACTAAATTTGATATCAAGTTAGAGAAATATATTCAGGAGCAAAGGTTTATGGAGTTTAGATCATAATTAGATAGGTATTTGTTGGAGGGGTGTGCACAAAAATCACCCAGTTTTGATATTTTGGATTAAATGAGAGTTAATGCCACCAGTTATCCTGTCGTTGCTGAGGTAGCACGTGATGTGTTAGTCACCCATATTTCTATTGTTGCCTCGGAGTCTGCATTTAGTACTAGAATGTGCATCTTGGATCCTCTTAGGAGTTCATTGTCTCAAAAAACTGTCGAAACTCTCATTTGCACTCAAAATTGGTTAAGGACCAAACCTGTCGACATCCGAGAGTTAGAAGAATACGTACAGTCGATGGACCTTAAAGGTAAGTTTGAAACTTGAAATATTTTTTTAATATGTATCTATCTCGGTTTATTATATATCTAACTCAATTTTTAATAATTTTTTAAATGATCATCTAGCTTAAACTTCAACAGAGGCTATTAGGAGTGTAACGGGTCCGGTTTTGGACAAAAGTTATGATCGAACCGGTATAAACGGTTTTGTATTTTTCAAAATCGATTACGCACCGGTTACCCCCATAAACCGGTACTTCCGGTTTTACTAGTTTCTGGTCCAGTCCAATTCGGTTTTCCTATTTTTTACTAAAAAAATCCATATACACAAACTATCAAACACACATATAAAACACACAATCTGTTTTACAATGCAATCCGTATACACAAACTATCAAACGCACATATAAAACACGCAATATGTCTTACAATGTAATCCATATACACAAACTATCAAACACACACACACATATAAAACACACAATCTGTTTTACAATGCAACCCATATACACAAACTATCAAACACACATATAAAACACGCAATATGTTTTACAATGTAATCCATATACACAAACTATCAAACACACACACACAAACATATACACTGGCACACATAAATTCAAATGTTTAGTTATCTTGGGAAGTTTCAAATGTTCCAATACACTGACACACACACATATACATATAAACAGACACACAAAGACATACAAAAACACATATAAATTCAAACACAGAGACATATATGCTGACTATCAGACACACACACACACACACATAGACATATACACTGACACACACAAACACACATATAAATTCAAATGTTTAGTTATCTTCAGAAGTTTCAAATGTTCCAATACACTAAAGGTTTCCATTATTATTTGGGGAGCTATACAAAAAAAAACCATAAAATATAAACCCTAATAGATTTTGAAATCTGTAAAAAAACTCAATCTCAATCCTGTAAATTCGATAAAAACCCCAAATGAAATGAATCAATTAGCAATGAATTGAAACATTGTAATGATTAATGAAGTAAATATAAGATTTTGGAAATTAAAAAGCATATATATGTTCACATACCAATTAGCTCACTGAGAGAGGGGAAAACAATATCTATGATTCTGTAGCATCGGGAACAACTGGAAGTGGAGGAGAACAGAATGGACCAATAGTGTCGACGACGAGGGGCTGAGTGTGTGAGACGGTTGTGGAGGCTACAAAATCGCAGAGAGTGAGGAAGAAAGGGGCATCGACGGAGGGACTGGAGGACTCGACAGAGGCTGTTACGTGCGGCGCAGTTCCACTTAACAGAAGCTTTGGAGGGGTTGGGCTGCTGGTCCCTGTAAAGGGGGGTGCATAGCACTAGGGCTTCTGAGGGAGGGGGTGGGAACCTCTAGTCTGAAAGTAAACTTATTTCTAAGGGAGGGGATTTGGGGGGGAATGAAATTTGAGGGGTTTGGGGGGAAACGACACCGTTTCTTATAGTGATTGAATACTATATAATACTATATATATCTATAGTTACATATATTTTGTTATAGTGATTTAACCTATTAAAAAAATTGTTATAGACTTATAGTGATTTACTGATTTATATGTAATACTATAGTATATTAGTATAATATTAGTTATAGTGATTTGATATAACTATATTAGTATAATTATAACTATAGTCTATCTTAGACTATGAGTATTAGTAATTTAGTATATATATATTAGTATTAGTTATATATTAGTTATAACTTATAGATATATAATATATTAGACTAAATAATAGTATTAATATTAGATTATTAGTATTAGTATATATATTAGTATTAGTTATAGTGATTTAGTATAACTATATTAGTATAACTATAACTATAGTCTATATTAAACAATTAGTACTAGTTAAACAGTTATAGACTTATATATTAGTATAGCTATATAATATATTAGACTATATAATAGTTTTAATATTAGTATAAATATAACTATAGTCTATATTAGACTATTACTATTAGTTAATAGTTATAAACTTATATATTAGTATATCTATATATTAGTATTAGTTATAAACTATATATTAGTATAGCTATATAATATATGATCAATTAAATTTTAATTTTTAAGATTAAACTTTTATTTTATAATAACATTATCTTATATATAATTATATTAATAGCATATGATCAAACAAATTATAAATGTTCATATTTAAGAATTAAGATTAACATTTTATGTTATGATTAATTAAATTTTTATTTTTAATATTGAACTTTTATTTTTTAATAACATTATCTTATATATAATTATATTAATAATAATATAATTTATTAATTATACATTATATATAAAACTTATATATATTAATATATATAATATTTTGTATAATTTTAATTTTGTATAAAACTTATATATATTTTTTTACCAATCGGTCCGGTCTGGTCCGAAAAATCCTAAAATCGAAACTGGACTGGTTCCGGCCAGTTTATGCATTTCAGGAACCGGTCCTGGACCGGATTGGTTCAAAACCGGTAAACCGATCCGGTTCGGTCCGGTCCAGACTGATTTTTCAGGATAAATTTACACCCTTAGAGGCTGTTGTGAGTCTCTTTTCCTATTCATGTTAAAAAAAATATAGAGTAAGTACTATTATATTCGTTATACTGAATTGTTGACTTTAAATTTCACAACAATTCATATAGATGCAAGAAAAAATGAATTTCACAATGACACTAGGAGTATGATTAGAAATTTTTATAACTCTCACGGCCTAACTATTTGTAGGATATTGTAGTATTCCCAAAGCAAGTTTCCTATACTGTTTGAATCACTACATAGGATTGTTTTGGTGCATTTCTTGACATTATTTTTTCCTACTGTAGAATAAGCATAGAACTGCTTTTTCTTCGACTGTTTGTGTATGTAATTGGTCCATTCATCTCAAAGGTAGTGAGGTTTGCCAGGAATCACTGCTTTGCAGTGCATGCCCTACCGAATTGATCTACTGCATGCTATAAAAGTGGACATTCTTGTGCTTTCTTACCATATAAAAAAATGAGATTTTTTCATGGGCTAGTGCATTTAAACTCTCTGATTGTGCATGTGGATGAGATAGTTATTTATAATTCTTGGATCAAAAAGTCTCTAAAAGATCAAATTTCTTCAATGTATTTTACAATCATGGTGTATGGTTGTCAACCTTTAGGTATCCATTTTCAGACTATTTTGACTTGAGTTTAATTTGATTATATATATATGGAATGAGCTATTCAGACTATACAGATATTATCTCAATGCCATCTTTAGTTCATAGTCCAATGAGAAGCAGCCATTAGGAGTGTAATTGGTTCGGTCCAGTTCGGTTTTGGATAAAATTTAGGATCGAACTGATATGTACCGGTTTTACATTTTTCAAAATCGATTACGCGCCGGTTACCCTCATAAACCGGTACTTCCGGTTTCTAGTCCGATTTTTCAGTTTTTCTAAAATGTAAGTTTGATAGTTTGTCATTAAAAATCTATTTATAAAAGAAAAAAAAAAAACTACTTTTAAAAAATATGTTTTATACTTTTATTGAAAAAATATACTTTACTAAAAACAATTTGCTTTACTAAAGCCAAGTACTATATTAGTATTAGTTATAGTGATTTAGTATTATCATATTAGTATGACTATAACTATAGTCTATATTAGACTATTAGTATTAGTTATACGTTAGTATTAGTTATAATTTAGTATAAGTATAACTATAGTTTATATTAGTATAATTATTAATGTCCTATGTACTTATCAAAATTTAGTAATAATATTTAATTAATTTTTTTTCTTTTTATATATTATATATATAACTTATATATAAAAAATATTTTGTATAATATTATTTTTGTATAAAACTTATATATATAATTTTATTTTTTATTTATTTATTTCTTCAACCTATTCGGTCCGGTCTCGAAAACCACGGAACCGGAATCGGATCGAATCTGGCCGATTTGTGCAAGTAAAGAACCGATTCCGGACTGAAAAATCAACCCAACCGATCCGATTTGGACTGATTTTTCGATCCAAACTTACACCCCTAGCAACCACATGAACTCTATTTTTGTGTTCTTTTCTCATTCATATCTCAAAGGAAGTTCTTGAACTTGTACATTCTCTCTCATTTCTTCAGAAAACCCTTGTGATCTTGCCTTTGTTACAATTTTATTCTACATGTATCTATCTTGTAGAGACAAAGATAGAAGATAACCTAGTCAGGATGAAGCAATTTGTGTTAGGCAAGCTTGGAAAAGCTCATGATGAAATAAGGAATATCATTGAAAACACAAAACTAGATGGTATTACATTATTGAGATGTGAAGATTGTGCTGCTGATTTTGTAACTCATTTTTTGTAATTTTGTGTTTGATAATGTAATTTATAAATACCAACAGTGTAATATGTAGTGGATTGCATTGTGATGCATGCATAGATGAATATTGAATTTATTTTTTTATTTTTTAACATGCATTTAGTATTTCTAGAATACAAATATTATGCGTTTCATGAACTTGACTTATTAGAAAAAAAATTTAATAAAATAAAGACTTTTACTTAAAAAAAAAAATACAAGCACAACCTGGAACTTGGATTCATCCAAATTCCGGCCCGGGTCTGAGCTGAATCAACCTGGTCTGGATTTCGGCCCACGTTTGAAACTCGAGTTCCGATCCAGCTATACCAGGTTTCCAGGTCGAAATCCGAATGAACACCCATTGGAAGGATGGTGATGATCTTTGTGCTGTTTTAGGTACCTTCATGACCATAGCTATGTTGTTTTTAGGAAAATTCATTGGGTTTTGCTACACAACCTCCTACTATTCACCCACACTCCACATTCCACATTTTATAATATTTTATAATATATTTTTAATTTTTTTAAAATTATTTCAAATTTTTTATTCATTATTCATATAAAAAATATTTGATAAAAAAAATTAAAAAAAAAATGAATGTAGTGTAGAGTGTGAGTGAATAGTAAAAAGTTGTAAAGATTATTTGAAATTCATTAGGCTTAAGAAAGTTGAAGTTCAATTATAATTTACACCCATGCCCAAATCAAAGCAGAAGACATTGGAGCTTTGAAAGTCAAAATGAAACTATTAGTTGAAAAATTATCCGTGCATTGAATAATAAGTCGGGAGCAAGGAATTTTACAATGAATGACTTCGAGATTTTTATTTTTATTTTTTTATTTATCTTTTCGAGAAACCTCGAGACACTTTGAAGATTCGTCTTCTTGCAGGCAGAATTCAAACTAATAAAAAGAAAACAAGTGGATGAGTTTTAGACGTTTAGAAAAAAAGAAAAGAAAAAGAGTTTTAGACATTAAATTGTCAGTCTATTTTTTTCATAATTGAATGGTGTGTAGTTTAAAATAAAAATAAAAGGATAATGTTACTCATCATTTTAATTTTTATCATCTTTTCATCATCTTATGATGTGATATTATGTGATTAGAAATTATTTATTATATTTCACTTATAAACTAATCATGTAATACCACATTATGGGATAATGAAAGGATGATGGAAGTTGGGATGATAAATATATTTTTTCTTTAGATAAAGATGTATTATCTCACTTAATCTTATTTTATTTAATTTTAATTAATAATTTTATTATTATTTATAAATTATTTTAACTCATTTTATCTCATCTTATCTTACTATCTAAACAATTTTAATTATCTTCCAATCTCAAATTAAATTGTGAAAGGATTATTTGATCGAAATTTACGGATTGGAACTATTTTAATATTTAATTAAATAATAATAATGCCACATGCATGGAATTGCGTGTTCTCACTCACATTCCAGAGGCAAAGGATCCAAAACTCGTGTAAAAGGCAACATAAGAGTATAGAATTAATTTTTACATTATCTTATATGTCACATATTATAATTTTATTTTTTATTTATTTCTTTTATTAAATGTGTATTATATGAATAATGAATAAAAAAATATAAATATTTCAAGAAAAGTAAAATAAATAAATAAAAAAAAATACATTTATGTGTGATGTGTAAAATAATACATAGCAATGCTCAAGAATATAATATATTAACGAAAGTCGTTCGCAAACCCGTCCGAGCTGAGTATGGATCATGGACGAATTATCCCTGAAAGTTGAAACCCCAATCTTGACCCATTGATCAACGTAAATCCGTAAACAAGTCAAAAACCAAGGATGGTTTGCTCAATCGGGTCAGATGTAGCGCCGACGGCGGCTTCTTCTTCTTCTCGATGGTTGTGTTCAACGTTGGGACCCACGGTCGGTCCCATCCCAACCAAACCGAATCTACAATATGTAACCAATTCCAACGTCATTACGCCTCACCGCGGTCCTCGACTCCCTCTCTGTGTTTCTCTGCTTCTCAACTTCATACGCAAACCAAAACGACGACTCCTCAATAAATCTCAGTCGCGCACTCCATGGCTTCGGTGGATTTGGAAGGGGTTTCTTCCAAGACTGTAAGCGAAATGGAAGTAAATGGTGGAGGAGGAGAAGGACCGAACGAGATCAAGTTCGGAGAGAAGAGTGACAAGAAGACGACCAAGAAGAAGGACAAAAAGCCGTCGTCCTGGAAGCTTGGGTTTGGATGTCTGAAAACGGAGTACGATCGGGAGGGAAATTTCGACATGGAGGTCATTGGCGGTGATGGAGAGCGTCGCACTTCCTCCCCCACTCATCTTGTTGTAATGGTTAACGGTCTCATTGGCAGGTAGCCATCAGCCCCATATCTTTCTGTTTGAATTTGGATTAGTTTGATTACTCTCGGTTATGACTTAATGCGTCCCTGCAGTGCTCAAAATTGGAGATTTGCCGCAAAGCAGTTTTTGAAGAAATATCCTGAAGATGTTATTGTTCACTGTGAGTTTCATAATCCTTTCACCCCTTTTAATCGGTTTTTTCCCAATGCCTGGCATAAGTATTTATCATTGATAAAGGCACATAAATTTAGTCTCATTATCGATTACGATTTGTTATGCATCTGTTGGCTTTATGTGATGTAATTTATTTGTTCATATCATGGCTATAGATATGTTTATAAATATCATAACATTACCATTTTATTCTCTTGCAATTCTGCTCAAGCCTCCAATCAACATAATTCCGTATTTAGAATATCATCTGATCACTATTGGGGTCCATTTATAGCAGCTGTGCGAATTAATCTAGGAGGGTGGAAAGTATGGCATCATAAATTGGATTTCATCACGGAAGATTTAGGCCCCGCTTGGATACACAGATGAGATGAGATGTTTTGAATAGTAGTTGAATAAAATATTAGTAGAATATATTTTTTAGTATTATTTTTGTGTTGAAATTTGAAAAAGTTGAATTATTTATTATATTTTTGTATGGGGATTTGAAAAAGTTGTAATGATTGAGATGAGATGAGATGAGATGAGATAGTGGTTTTGTGTAAACAAACGGGGCCTTACTTGATTCATCATAGTGGGATTGGGTCTATGAACTCGTGCAGGCACACACGCACACACTAACACATTCCTCCGATTCATTTTATACACGGTATCATGTATCTTTTAAACATTCGAAGGTAAACGGTTTTCATGTCCACTTCCGTTCTACTTTTTACCCATGTAGTCCTCTATTATGGTTCTTTATTTATTTCCCCTCCTGGTTTGCGATTTCAAGCCAAACAAACTCTTGTTTAATGAACATGACAATTGAAAAAAGATTTTCAAGTTTTAATGAGTACAAAGATTGAAAGAAAATAAAGGGATGCAAAGTTCAAAGTATCCTATATGTAGGTCAAGAAACATCTACTTTAAGAAGCTGATGCCAGCACTATCTTATGCCCTGGTATTCTTTTAACTTGGCTTGTCTGGAGATATTATCCAGTTAGTCATTCATGGTCGCTTGTCTGCCTTCTGCAGAAGATGAATCATAGTATAAATATTGGATGTTTAAAGCATTTAAAACCTGGTGCTTATTATCCCTGAAGTATAATAATTGGTTTCCATATCTAAGCAAAAGAAGAATTATGACTCACTTTTCATAATGTTGATGGAATTTCCTCAAGGGATAGCTCATTCACTTCAACCCTGCTGGGGGTGCATTACTTTTCTATCTCCAATGGGCTTAATTATATGTAATGGCATACACATATGTCATAAGGCTATTTTTCTGACTGCATGGTGATGTCTATTGGTGTTCTCGGTTTCTGCTATAAAATGAATTGTGTATGGTTAATGTGCAACGCAGGCAGTAAATGTAATTCTTCAATGTTGACATTTGATGGTGTTGATGTAATGGGAGAAAGATTAGCAAAAGAGGTGGGTTGTGGTTTGGCCATTTAAATGACCAATTTTCCTTCTTCCCTTATTTTCTTTTCCTTCGCAAATATGGTTTTCTTCTCTTAATGAATAAGATCACTCTTTACCAATTTTCTGTCAGAACCAACTACCAGCCTTTAAGGTGGTTTTCCTCTATTTCATTTGTGGCTCAGATGGGTTCAAGAACACTTGTTTCTGTTTGTAAAGCACTCCTTGAATTGAAGTTTCTGCAACCTTAAGAATATAAAAGAACACTTATTTACAGGTTATATCAGTTATAAAGCGTCACCCAGGAGTTCAGAAGATTTCATTTGTAGGTCATTCGCTGGGTGGCCTGATAGCAAGGTATGCTATTGCTAAGCTTTATGGAAGAGATGTGATGAGGGAGTTTTCACTGGGAAATGGAGAGTGTAGGTGTGATGGGTCTGGAGATCCATGCGTGGAGGAGAAATTCAAAGGAAAGATTGCCGGACTGGAACCAATTAATTTTATAACCTATGCAACCCCACACCTTGGTTCGAGAGGGCATAAGCAGGTGGTTCATTTATCCTCTGCAATATCATTCTCAGTTGTATTATTATGAAGAGTTCAATTAGATGTTAATAGATACCTTTCTTTTTTGTGCTACTTGGTATGTAAACTATGTTAATTCTAATGAGACGAAATTTAAGTTTATATTCTCATATTTGTCAGGATATTTTATAAAAGTAAATTCTCATCACAAAAAATACTTATGGACTTCAAGAGGGTTTTCCTGACAGCAACGTATATTTTATTTTGTATCAACTACTTGATATAGTTTTGAGTTTCTTACTTTTGAATTTTCTTTGGGCAGACTAGCATCATTTTCAGAGAGGTGTCTCTGAAAGAGGCACTTAAAAATGCAACAAAACTAATGGCATTTACATGAAGAATATAAGAACATCAAGGATGGCTTCTTGTTCATAGAGTTTCTCAATTTGTACAGGTTTTTGTTTTCAGGTTCCTCTGTTTTGTGGCTTTTACACTTTGGAAAAAGCTGCATCCCGTGCATCGTGGTTTCTTGGTAAAACTGGAAAACATCTATTTTTGACCGACAGTGATGATGGAAAACCTCCCCTGCTTCTTCGGATGGCCAATGATGATGAAGATCTTAAATTTATGTGAGTTCTAGTACAACATTTGTGTCTACTGACAGCTCAAATTATTACAGAATATGTCATTATATCTCATCTTGTCTTTGCAGGTCTGCTTTGCGGTCCTTCAAGAAACGTGTTGCCTATTCAAACATACGATTTGACCGTATCCTTTTACTGTTATTCTCTCTCTATTTGGACATTCTTGAAGAAAAATCTTTGGGAGACAGATATCTGGAGGTTCAGATATGAAAATCAAATAGTTAAGAGGATGAGTCTGATCATTAGGTTCTCTCACTTTTCTTTTCTTTTTTTCTTGGAAATCACCCTCACTGTTTACATGAATAACTTGACACCTTCAATAGAACTTGTGGGATGGAGTACATCGTCTCTACGGCGTCGAGATGAGCTCCCAAAGGTAATTTTGAAACTTGTCATGGAAATTTGAATTTTATCTGGAATTAATCTAACTACCATTCCCTCAATCAGCATTTGCGTCTTTCTAGAGGTGACAAATATCCGCATGTTGTAAATGTGGAGACAGCAGAAACTTCCAGCAACCAACAAGAAATCCCCTTGGAGGCTAAAGTCAATGGACACAAGAATATTCATTTAGAAGGTATCCTTTTTTTTTTCTCTTCTATCTGGCTACCAAAATACTGGTTACTGATATATTATGAACTCTAGCCAAGACTACCAGGAAGGCTGTGATTGATCTGTCTTGGCCTGTAGTCGTATTGGTTTGAAGGAAGTGCCAAAGCGGAGTCGTAATAAATTTAATGGTTAGGAGGCCGGGCAACCAAAGAAGTTGTCGGATTATGGTTTTTTAGGCATGGATCTGAATTCTTGTCCCTCTAGGGAAGGCAGGCTTTGAAATTATTGATACAGTTTTTTAGTAATTGAGTTCAATTCCTCCTCTTGGGTTGGGATTTGGGAATTACAGAACAACATTAAGGGTGGTATCTGAGGACCAAGTAGTTGAAATAGGCATACGATGTTATGATTTCCCATTCGGTCCATTGACCCTTGATACATGTGTGTAATTTCAGGCCCTTGATTTTCTACATATTCGAAACTCTAAGATATTGATTGATTTAGAAACTCACTTCGGATATTATTTCCACTCATTGTATCATTTTACAACATTTGTAGAGGAAATGCTAAGAGGTTTAACAAAAGTGAGTTGGGAACGGGTTGATGTTAGCTTCCGTGGAAGTAAACAAAGATATCTAGCGCACAGTACCATTCAGGTAGGTTTTTACTCTTGAAAGTCATCATGCAGAACAATATTTTTGTTTCTATGTGACCAGATCATGAATCAGTTGGTTCCACCATCATTAGTCTAATTTATTTGTTCTATTTTTTTTAACTTTATTGCTATTAATTACTACCATTGTTATTATCATTATTTTGAAGTTGCAATTTATTACAAATGAGCTCTTATTCAAATGGTATCTCCACTATAAGAATAAGGTAAAGGGTGGCCATGCATGGATGCATGATTCATTGAATATGTAACCTTGCAACGGGAAAAAACAAAAGGAGGGTTAAAACTTAAAATACGATTTTGGCTCCAGGATTTTGTCAGTTTTTAAAATCATTATTTACCATCGATTGCTTTCACCTCTATCCTCTCATACTGTCACCATACCAATTATATATATAATATTTTTTCCACAACTTCGTTGCCTTGCTCGCATGGCATTTTTGTCCTAAAAGATGGAGACACATGACATGCACGCACATCGTTTGTTGCTGCTACAGATGTGGAGTCACGTTCGTGTCATGTGTCTCAGTATATTATAATTTTGTAAGACTTGGCCTCGCAAGTCAAGTCAACAATGTGAGGACAGCGAAAGAAAAAAGAAACAAAAAAACATGGTGACGGTAAGACATGACAAATACTGAATAGTATTAATTAACAATGGGACTTTTTTTCGAAATTGGAAAGAAGTTGGAATAATAGATAGTTGATTGACAAAATTAGAAACTTTTTTAAAAGCATTTGCGAAGCGATTCTGAGCTACTGCTTCTTCTTCTTTCTTTCTTTTTTTCAGGTGAAAACTTTCTGTACCAATTCTGATGGAGCAGACGTGGTCCAACATACCATTGACAATTTTCTCTTATCATAGCTGCTGACTTGCCATTGTAGCATACTCGTACGGATCATCATGTGATCTCCATCCGGGGAACGAGGGAAAGAGGCCAAGATGGGAGTTTAAAGTTCCAGAAGAGTACTATTCAAGCCGAGAGGGAAATTTTAGGTATGATATTCTCTTTACTTAGAGAGGGAGAGTAGTTGCCCCAAAAGAAGCTAAGGTACCCAGGCAGCATATAGATACACACGCATGTTTCTGTTGTATTGACTATATATTTCTCTGGAAGAGGGATATATCAGGATAGTAGATTTGTTCTCCCCAAATATGTTAGGGGAGTTGTATTCACAAAATCTAAATAATAAACGCATCTCAAAATTTTTCAATAAATTCTGAAAAGTTCATTAAACTAAACATGGCCAACGTTAATTCTGGAACAGTTGGAATATCTAGTACTTGATCCATTCTTGCAGGGTAGTATATATTATTTTTATTTTTATTTTTAGAACTTTATACCATGCAACATGATCTCGTCGTGGTAGATTGGTACAGGGTTTTGTTCTTTATTCCAAAACCGTGACAAAATTTTCCCATCCCCTCCCACCTCATTTCAGAAGCCTAGTCCAAGAGGTGATCAGGAGGTATCCACGATTATTAGCTAGCTTCAGATGGACTTAAAGCCCAAATTTCCGTACGTCCTGGTAAACTACGGACCCAGAAAGGCCTTGCATGTATAGTGTCGGTGCGTTTTAATTATTAAAATAAATTGATGCCTGATTGAAATAATCAGGCCGTACTAAGCAGAAAATAAGTCCTCAAATAATTGAATAAGAAAACTGAAAAAAAGTTATTTATGAATCATTTATTAACTTTCAAAACTTGAAATAGATTTCTGACCAAATAAATATTTATTTTTATGGAACCTAGCTATATATTTCAATCATGACTTGGTCCAAATTAACTCGTCATAACCAATAATCAGGCGTAAATATCTTGAGATTTTTTTATTTTTTATTTTTGTTGGTTTCAATGCGGTACATATGGGTTATCGGTATCATTAGATCTGGCTTCTTGTTCTCTCCTGATCGAACGCTGGCAAAAAGATAGTGGATTGGTCAAGCATGAACTAAGAATCATAAGTGTGGAATACAACAACTTCCTTTTTCTTTGATATCTGAATTTAAATATTACTACATACCGATCGATCACGAGACAACTAACTCATGATCAGGTAAATTAATTACATTGACAAATACATTATAGTCGAATTAAGCGCATCATTGTAAAAATTCATAGTTGATAATATATTTATAATTATTTTCCTAATTAATGTATATATTAATGTTTAATTTGTTTAGGTTGGCAATTTTAATTGCGACATTTCCCTTATATATATATATTATATATATAGGAAAACTCTACTCCCAGGGGTGGAACTACGAGGCTTGGGGGACTTTGGCCTCCCAAAATTTTTAAAATTTGATAAAAATTAAGTTTTGAAATGTATTTTTATAAAGTAGATTATATAAAAATTAGTATTTGGCTCCCCCAATTTTTTTTATTTTTTTTAACTTTATCCCCCCAAATCACATTTTTTGGTTCCGTCCCTGATACTCCCACTTATAGTCTTCATCGATTTTTTTTACCAATTTGCTTTTCATTTTTTTATTTTATTTAAAATTTTACTTAATGATTAAGAGAGTATTTTTTAATAAGTTTATGATTTTTTTTAAATGTTAAAGGGATTTAAAAAAACTGTTTGAAAAAAAAAATTGCAGAGGAATATATATATATATATATATAAAAGCTAGCTAGCTGTTAGGATAACTTATATAAAATATTATTTGTTTATTGTGAAAATGACATATGAGAAATTATTATCGAGTTGTCACTGCTACCTTTCCAAATTTCTATTAATGTAATTTATATCCTATGAAAATCATTAATTTATTGAATATCCCCCGCATGCATGCTGATGCTGCGTGAAATCGATGCCGGCCAACGGCAACCCTAGTGGTCTGTACTGGGCGTATTCTTCCAGTGCAATGACATTTGTTTTAATCTGCACGTCTTGGAATTGTAGTACCTGAAGGACCCATGCCATCATCTATTTCTGTTTTTAAAAAATTAAAAGATTGTGAGTGAAGATATTCTCGATCACTCTGTTAGATGGTGGCATGGGTCCTTCAGGTACTACAATTCTAAGACCAGTGGTATAAACAAGCGGTAAGAGTGTATTTTTCTTTTTCCTTATATACTATCGGCTTACTGTTGCCGTACGTACTGCTGTCCATCGACTCCATCCTTCCTGGCTGTAGTACTCCAGTCTCCTGCTACTTCCAGGTATATAAACATACGGTACACAGCTTTGGTTTTTGGCGTGACCGTGGGCGTGGGATCGTGAAACGAGGTTGAGGTCCACCTTGCGTTTTCGATTGGGGTCACCTCTCTTTTAAGCAACCTTATTTTGTAGATTTCAAAGTATTACGTACTTTCTTCTTGCCTTCCACGTCCACCACTGACTGCGAATTATATAGAAGGTAAATGGAGTAATCTTTGTTCTATTATATATTGAGGTGCCCTCCAATCTCTTGAACCTGATCTATTTGGACACTTTTCAGTTTTCAGAATATCACTTTCATATATATAATTGAGGCTCCCCCCAGCTCACCTTTTACTATTCCCCTCCCATTGTTTTCCCTCAAGGTTTTAAACTGCTACATATTTCAGTGAGAAAATGGACAGCACTGAAAATTGCGTTTGTTGGCACAGAAATAGAAACCTACTAATTTCCACGCTAATCGTGCTTTTGGTTTCAAGCATGACCATAGTGAGATTCACGGCTGAAGGTAATGACCATCCTCGTATAAATATAATTTTTTCTTTTTCTTTTTGCTTCCTGACCATAGTGGACTCCGATCACTTTTATGCATTACACAGGGAGAAGCATTCCGAAGTTAGTTGATCAAGCAGCTCAAGTAAGCAACAACAATCCCGCAGAGTGCTCTATCTTATTTTCCTTATATACTTAATTAGCATGAAATCCCTTTATCTGAATCCAATTCCGAAGTGTTTCATGTATCAAGTGATCTTGAATTCGATTCATATATATAATGCACAGGAAGGGAGAGCAGAGAAAAAATGGGTAAGGATATTAATGGTGAGAGGTCAGATAGGGTCGAGGCCGCCAAACTGCGAGAAGAGGTGCAGCACTTGTACTGGGCACTGCGAGGCAGTTCAGGTCCCGATTGTCCCACGAGTGCAAAGGCAGAGGAGAAGCCCATTAATCTCTGATCATGCAAGTCATGCAACCCACAGTACTACCATTGCATACTCCAGAGATGGCGTCTCCAACTACAAGCCTATGTGCTGGAAGTGCAAGTGCGGCGACTTCATTTTCAATCCTTGATCGCCCCCATGCATGCATGCAGTTAATGATATTTTATTTTCAAGTTAATTAATTGGTAATTAAGATATTACTTCAATTCTATACTCTAGCCCCTCTCTCTCTCTCTCTCTCTCTAGACTCTCTGATATTCTGAGTTTTTCCCTTACGGCCTTACCGTCTCCCTGTACGACGGTGTTCGGAGTCTTCCCAGCCGTGTCCCCGGGACTTTCTCTCCTTTTTTTTTCGCTGATTAATTGTGCCCTTTTGATCCGTATTCACTTTTTGTACACATGCAAATTACTTGCACCACCAATGGTAATTCTGATCTAACCATTAATAACTAAAGATTTATAAATGTAACCTTCTATAAGTGACGTGTAAATAATCTCTCTTAAATGAAGACAACCCAAGTACTCCTAAAGGATATATATGAATAAAACCATAGAATGTTCATGTATGAATATAAGCATTAATTAACTAGTTTTTAGATGGTAGATATACGTACTTATACCATTACGATATTTGGAATTTTTGCATTAAAGTTTGAGTTTGAAGATAATTACACTCAAGGGATACTGGAAATAATTTTCATATCATCTCATCTCATATCAATATTTCATTTTCAAAATATTATTCAAACACAGATACTGTCAAACTAATCATGATTACAACTTTCACAAACTTTTAAATTTTTCAACAAAAAATAATTTAATTTTTTCAAATCTTAAAATAAAAATTATGTTAAAAAAATTATATTCTAACAATATTTTAACTTTATAATATTTTTTATTCAACTCTTTCTCTCCCATTTTTCAAGATCCAAAAAATATTTAATTCAAACTATTTCATTGCTATTCACATAAATCTCATCCTATCTCCTTCATCTTGTATTGAAAGCCATCTAGCTAATATTGTGAGGTTAATTAGGATAGTGAGATAATATGATATGATTTTAGATAAAAGTTAAATAAAATATTGTTAAAATATTTTTTAATATTATAATTATTTTTATATTTAAAAAAATAAATTATTTATTATATTTTATAATAATAAAATAAAATAAGATGAGATAAAATAAAAATATTTTATTCAAACGAATAATATACCAAAAGCTTTTAACAAAGCAACCCTTTACCTCTACGATATTTGATGTACATGTAGACATTTTCTTTTAGTATCTCGAGGTCGGTAAATTAATTTATGGTGAATACTAATAAATAAGAAAAATATATAATAGCATATCAAAAGCATGTCAGATGGGTTTTGTTTTCGTATCTTACAAGATACGTGCATCGATCATGAAGCCTGTGCATTTTAGACAGCCCACCTCGAAGGCATAAACTACAGATCAACACGTCTCACATGATCTCGAATTGTATTTACTGTTTTCTTAATTTGGATTATGTTTTCAGAAATTTTTTAGGTGAGTGTTTCGTGAGAAATGTGATTTACAAGTTTGTTATGCGATATATTATATTTATAAAATAAGTCAAAATATCAATATTTTATTATGTAAATTGATCATGTAATAAGCTCTTTTTATGCACATCCATGATGGAATTGGTATCATGTCAATAAATAGGTTTATATGGACTGATATTAGTTAGAAAGTACACAAATCTGGTAGTTATGGAGATGATCAAGATCTGGTTTATAATTAGCGGTTGGATCAATCCGTTATTTATATGATCTCGTTTTGTAATTGTCAGGGCATGATTAATCTCCGAAAAACCTGTTCATAATCATGGTTTTGGGCCATGCAAATTATAGTATATGTTTATTCTTATTCTTATTATTAATTAGATCCATATATATATATAAATATAAATATATGTGTTTTTTTATATATCAATTACTATTTATTTTGTCTGACAATTTTTTTTAAGAGTTGTAAGACGTGTAAAGTAAATAATAACTAATAAAAAAAATATTGAACTTGTATATATATAGAGTAATATTATTTGTATTAATAGTTTTTATCGCTGTGATTTATTTATTTATTTATTATTATTTTTTACTTAATAATTAAATAAATATTTTTAATAATATTATAAATTTTTTATTTTTTTAAGAATATTTTAAAAATACATATAAAAATATTAACAATAGCTAAGGTGAAAGCGGTGTCGCTAGGTGAGAGCAGTGGCAGCATTGCTACTCATAAATATATGGATTATGCTACAGCCCCCGTTGGAGTTGTTGTAGTGTTTTTTATATGTGTTTTTTTTAAGTTATTTTTTATATAGATTTTTTAATATTTTTAAATATTTAAAAAAAATAAAATAAATTTAGAATATTATTAAAAAATATTTTCTTAATCGTAAGTAAAAAAAATTATTAAAAAATATTTCCTTAATCACGAAATAAAATTTTTTATTTTACTTACTAATTAAGAAAGTATTATTTAATAATATTATATTTTTTAAAAATATTTAAAATTATTAAAAAATTTATATTAAAAATTTTTTTTAAAAAATATGCAAAAAAATATAAAAAACCACATTATACAAGCAGTAACTCCCAACGGAAATGGGAGCGGAATGTCCAGCATTTTCTAAATAAATTTATATATATTTATATATATTTTTTCATCGGAGAACCCGATCTATGGCAGAGAAGGCACGTCGTCGTCACCATCATCATCCATCATTTATGAGCAAGGTATATATGTACGTGGCCTTCCTGCTTCTGAGTTCTGTGTCAGCTTCCGTGCTGATCTCTCTTCCCAATAGTCCAACATGATGCGATCCATTGGTGGGTTAACCGCAATCTATTTCTGTGCATAAGGGGTGATAGCGACAACTAACAACTGCGCGCTTTTCTCGATCTGCTTCAATTTCTTCCTAAATAAACATGCAACTTTGCAAGCATGAAAACTCAATAGTAATATATGTCTCTTGTTTTGGCCTTTAGGCAAACATGTTGCATGCAAAATGCCAAGCCGTAATTATCAGCATCCTAGCTAGCCTGCGCGCGCGCAGTAAGTACGTGCGCATGATCTTGCCGATAACGCACACAAGCTCTGCAATCCCATTCTGGAGCCAACCACCAATTTTAGGTACAAATTAAGCCATCATATATTGATGTATATACCCTATAAGTGGCAACAATATTGCTGTGTACGTACCAAGATCGTTTGTTTGTTTGTTTGTTTGTTTTATGTGTTGTAATTAGCTTTTGATCAGAACATATCAAATTGCTTTGCCTGATCCGGCCCCTGACATATGCCTCACTCATGCATGCATGCATGCAAGCAATGTGGTCACTAGTTGAGCATTCACAATAATTCACATAAAATACATTTTTCTATAAAATATAAAGAAAGCAGGGCTGGCTCTTCTCTTAGGCGACTTAGGCAATTGCCTAAGGCACCTAATAGAATAAGCCTCCCAAAAATATATATAATAGAATTTTTAGAATATATATATATACCTAATAAAAAATTTTAATTAACTTAATAAGAATGAGAATATAAACAATATCACATAGATATGATGTCATTATTAGTTTTTAAAAGTATCATAGATAATAATTATTTTACATGTTCTCCTTCTAGAAATACACTTCTCTTTTTATCATTATTAGTTTAATATAATTAATGTAAAAATTAGAAATAGAAAAATCTACAATAATGATTATAATTGTGTATAAAAGTCTAAAGTACTTGTAAAACTAGATTTGACAAAATTCTCTCTAAATAAAAAATTGCCTAATAAATATTAAGTCAGTTATTAGTTGAAAATGCAGTATCAAATCTTAATCAATAATTTTACTTTACAAAACAATAGGAATTATTTTTAAATAAAAATATCATATAAAAATAAAAATAAATTTATTTTATTTTATTTTTAAAAAAAAATCCTCACTCAAAATTTTAACCTTAGGCCCCAGAACCTATTCATGAGCCGGCCCTGAAAGAAAGTTGATCAAAAAATCCTTCTAATGGATTTTGTATTTTGATCTTTATTTTACATTTTCCTATAGTAATCTTCTAGATGTAAATAATATTGTTCACAATTCTAAAATATTTTTTTAATTATTTTCTCTCTCTTTTGCATGAAATTCATTAGTAGTTAGAATAAATATTTGAAATGAATAAAAAAAGATTAAAAAATTATTTAAATAATATAGAGAAAAAATAGTTAAGCTGATGTATGATATATTGTAAAAATCAATATATAAAATAGGAAAAATAGATTTTCGAGATATATTTTGAAGGTTATGATAAATGAACTATTGAGAATGTTCTTATATATGAAGAATGTTATAATATACAGTTATATGGTGTGCAAGTATCACGTATTCTTTTTAAAATAAAGTTGATTATACTATTAAAATAATTAATTTTTTTATGAGTTTCAAATTTATTCATTTTTTCAAAGAGAGTCCACATGCCTTATACATGCTAAACATGCAAATATCATTTTTCATAAGTATAAGCCAGTAGCATGGCACGTGCATGCATGCTTGTCTATGATCAATGATGTTGTCCGTCGAGTTAAGGTCGATCTCATTTCACCTTGTTTCGTATTGTTTTCTTTCATTTTTTAACTTTTTGCACATAGCGTTTGTGAAAAGAAAAATGATGGATGCAACTAGCCTGGGGAACCTCTGTGGCATCGCGTCCAACGTGGCATTAATAAAAAATGACACCATTTCAATTTTGTTGTGTTCTTTGTCTTCGTCTGTGTTATTCTGTGTTTTTTTTCCTGAAATTCCCAAGTCTTCTCTATTGACGAATGCAACGCCTCCACGATTGCCAAAGACGACAATGTCCGAGGCTTCTTTCCAGTTGCCATTGTATTCTCCATCATCGACCCCATCCCCCATGGTTACCAACTCAATGTCCCTTTCCACCGGGACTAGCTTAGACTAGTCAGCGCTCATCTTCTTTGAGGGTGACATCAAGCTTCGAGTTTCGCTAATGAAACCCTACCCTCCATCGCTCCCAATGCACCAGATTATCCGTACACTAACTCCTCCACATGTTGCCTCCACCAAGAACACAAAAAACCACCGCAATTCGACACATGTATTCACATCTCCTCGAAGTTCAATTCAATGAAATTTTGAGCTCGGATTTGAGCTGACTCTCAATGGAAAATGGAAGATGAACTCTGTAAAAGACTCCACTTCAAATAAAACTATGAGCAATGGCAGTATAGAAGGCTAAGTTTTTGAAAGCGACAAAAGAATTTAACAAAAACAAAAGGAGGTTTTGAGAATTTCAAATATTCTTCGAGCCGTTTGGTTCAAGGAATTGCCTTTTATTTTTCTTTTATTGTGTGTATACGGCAAAACAAAAAAAGAAAATTAAAACGGAAAAAATGCGAGAAAGTGTGAGGAAGATAGGGAAAAATCAGTGAGTAAGGGAGTGTTGATGAAAGCGATTGATGGATAGATGGAAAGAAAGCCGTAGAGAAATTTAGAGTGAAATAATAGGCTTCATCTTCATCTCAACGTCTTCAATCTTCCTATTTCCAACTTTCAAACAAAAACGACCCAAAGCTCTGCCTTTTCTCTTACCCACAAACAAGTAAAGATCTAAGACCTACAAAGACGACCATCTTTTTTTCTCCTACCCACGAAGACAACCACATATCTGAGATCCACAAAGATGACCACTCTGCTAATTTCATTTGGGTATCCGTTGGTTGAGTTATGTCTTCTTCATGTCCTCAAATTTGCTTTTTTCTTTTTGCCTTTTTGAAGTTTTTTAGTTTTTTTTTTTAACCTCCACATAAGCTTTGTCACGTACAACCAGTTGCATCTCATTTGCGCATGCTGGTTATCCGTAGCAAAACTTTTGAAAAAATAAGTCTTAATTAGAACGCCGGTAGATTTTCAGAGGGTAAAATATTAACAGGAGTTGCCTTTTTTTTTTTAAAAAAAGTTCCTTAGTTTTTCTTATCTGTTTTTTAAAATTTTTAAGTAGTATAATGAAAATTCATTGTTTTATATATTTTCGTGTATTGTTATACGTACGTTTTAAAGTTTTTTTTAAAATATATTATTATTTTTAAAATTCTCTGGTTTATTCTTCGATTTATACAATTTAAAAAAGAATTAAAAAATATTTACTTTTTTAACCAGTGCGTAACACATATATATATATATATATATAAATACACTCGGTATGTCGCATCAACGTTATCTTAGATTAGTTAATGAAAAAATGACAAACAAACCTAATCGAGAAAATAAACCTAAAAAGTGAGAATGATAAAATTGAATGCGCGCTCAAGACACATAAGAAAATAATAGTACAAAATATAAAGATTAATATAAATGATAGTCGTAGTAATGGATGTATAAGTGCTGCACAATTATTTAAAAAAAATAAATATATACGAGATCCATATGAAATTTTTTTTTAAAGTTTTTAATAGTAAATTTTACTATTTTTTAAATCGATTACATAACACTTACGCACTTCACGACTGCATGTAGTACTATGTTACTTATACCTTTCCAATCCTAAATATGGAAAAATATACTTTCTGCCCTCAACTTATCAAAATCTTTACACTTTACCTTTCAAATTATTAAATAAAACTAATATATTGCATTTTTCAGTTTCAAAAACTTACACTTTGTTTTTTATCTAATTTCAATTATTGAGATTTGTTATACATTAATTATTATTCACCTCACATCTGATAGTGTTTTATAAGGTGTAAGGTGAGAGTAGTGAATAGTGATTAATGATACATTTTTTTCTTAACTATTATGATAAATAATGAAAATTAAATTATATGATATAATCTGAGAAGTGACAAAATCTTAGGTTGTCAAATTTCAATCTCGGAGGGACCCATTTTAATAGTCAAATTTAAATGCAAAAATACTAGTGTTTAATGGCTTTCGTACTATAAACACTAGAAACGAAGTCGTTTAATATGGCAGGAATCATGATACGGCCGACGTGGCCAGTATCGGCCACCAAGCTAAATTCTCACCTCTCCTGTCACACGAATGAAAACAGGCTCTCTCGCTCTCTCATTCATTCTCATGGCGATGGCTTTTTGGAGTTGCTCTGCAGAGAGGGAGGGACACACTATTCACACCCTTTAACTTCCCAACGGTCTTCTCTCTTCTTTAACTGCCTTTATTTTTCGAGGGCAGAAATCTTTTTGCCCGGAAGCTTCTTAGACTCGTTATAGAGCCAATTTGCAGCCTCAATTTACGTTTATTAGCGACTCGACAGGTACCTTTCTCCCACTTCTTTTCTATGATCTATTGCATTCACGCATTTGCTTTTTCACATTGATTTTTTACTTTTTTTGGTGTGAAATCAGCTTGGATTTACTGCAATCTGATGCATGAGCCGATGCTTAATTAGCAATTTCTCTATTATTCTTTGTTCGACACAGTTTTTCTTGCAGAACTCTCCACATTTCAGAAAAAAAAAATTCCCTTATATAATTGGGGGTAGTTGTTGTTCTAAAGTTGGGATAAGAAGAGGGCTTGGCCCAGGAGGCCAAGAAGGTTAGTTCTGGGTATTTGGGTCTCTTCCAAAATGGTTCATTTCCCTCGTTTTAAATACCAAATCTAATCTTTTGGGTTGATCCCATTATTTTAGTTATAGATGCAATTTTGACTTGTGCCCACCAATTTTAGAGCTATGATTTAGACTGGGTGTTATTTTTAGTGCTTTAAATTTTATAGCTATTTATGGACCAAAAAAAAAGAAAATAAAAGAAAAGGGTCAATAGCCGTTTCCTTCCTTCTAACTGGGATGATTGCTCATGGCATATACCGCGCATTACTGTACAAATGTTCCTAAGTAATGTTATTCACTACCGGTTTGTATTAACACTGTGCATATGACCTCATCTAGCCATCCAGAGACGTGTTTTCCTGCGTAGGTTCCTTTTTCTTTCACAGTTTGGTAGTCTAGTTGATTTGGTTGAAACTCTGCCACTCTGGCTGATTGCTGAGATGACATGAAGAAAGAAATAAATAGATTTGACCTCAGATTTCCAATAGTAGTGGACCTGGAGAACAAAGACATCCTTTACATTGATCTCATTATCCGACTAATTCGGGTGGTTTGTCTCGTTGTGCAACCAAAACTAATAAAAGATGATGGTCTGCAATTCACTTCTTTCCAGTATGTTGGTGGTAACACCACAAGAATATTGTAGCTGCCAACGATGTAAGGGATGGAAAGTCCAAAATTCACTTTTTTACTCATGCTGGTGGTACCACTAGCAAAAATATCCGTGTGACAAGAATTTTGGTGTTGTTGCCAACGTTGCCAACAGGCTGGGACAAAGAACCAGCTAAACTTTTTTCTTCTCTTCTCCTTACTCTGAGCAACTAAATATCTTGAAGTGTTAATTAGGTTTCTTGCGATATTGGTTCTTTTTTCTTTTTTGAGTTTTTAGTTTGACTTTGCATATTTAGATTGGTTAATCTCTTTGCTGGTTATTCCACTGTAAATTTAAATCTCCAACATGTTGGTTAGGTCCAGAACTTGTTGCTGATATTTCGAAGGCTTGTTTGAAGAAATCAACCATGTTGAAACAATCACCTAGTAGAAATCAGAAGTCAAAAGGCTTCAAGGTGAAGCATGCAATACAGATATGCCTTTTGCTTGCCATTTGCATTTGGTTGCTTTACCAAGTCAAACGCTCCCATGAAAGGAAGAAGGCATCTGAGGAGAACTCCAGCAAGATATCTGAAAAAATGCAGAGTGGGCATGAAATCATAAAACTTGGGAGGAAGGACCTCCATCCTCGAGAAGAGGAAACAGAAAGAAAAGAAGAGTTGGAACAAGTGATAGAAGAGATTAAACCAGAAGAAAGTGAGGATGAAGGAAGGGGTAGTGGAGATGATGAAATGGATGGACATCAGCAGGGGAGAGTCGAAGAGGAAGAATTTGAGGAAGTTGATGATTTAATCGACGAAGAAGATAGGGAAAGGGAGGAAGGAAGTGAAGAGCTAGATAGTGAAGGGAATGGGAACCAAATTGAGGATGTAAGCTTTTTTGAAGACGAAGCCCAAATTGAAGTTCAAAGGAATACGCAGGAGGCAAGAGAGGAAAATTACAAAGGTGATGATGCCTCCAGTGCTGTGGTGCAGAACACCCGAACTATAAGCACTGAAATTGGAGGTTTGAGAAAGGTGAAGGAGCAAGAAATAGAGGATACAGAGAAGAGTGAAGTAGATCAGGACACTAGTGGCACACTAGAAGTTAAGGTCCATATAAAAGATTCAGGCTCAGAGGCGAGCAACAGGGGGAAGGTAGAAAATGTCGCTTTTGGAGATGCTCTTGGTGGTGAAAAGGGTTTTAAATCTGGTTTAGCCAATTCAGAGATTGGCTCAAATTCTTTTATATCACTGAAGGAGGAAAATAGCGAACCAAAAGTGCACGGTGATTCAACATTGATGCTGATGGAAACCCCTGGATCTTGGAATGGAACAGATAGATTCCATGAATCGATTCAGGTTATGGATATTACCTCCAGTGCAACGAATAAGGAGATGGCAGTATTAAGTGGTTCTGAGTCTGTTGCACTAAAGGGGACTGCAAACATTGATGCATCTACTTCGTCTGATGAGAGCGCTGCTTCTAAAACCACCAAGGAAAGTGAGGGTACAGTTGATAGAAAAACCGAAGAAGGGTCAGAATCTCAGGCGGAAGATGAGAATGAAGATGCGGCAGAGAACGAGTCTTTTGATTCTTTCTGAATCCTCATTCTATAGCGAAGATAGGATGGGGATAGTATTTTGGAGGCTTAGGCGGATACCAGAATAATATGAACAATGGTGAAGATGATGCAGAATGATGGTTTTCAATGAAGATGTTAGATTTTTACCTTGGGTGTTTCTTAATTCCAATGATAGACATGTTCAGGGAGATGAGCAATTGTACATGTTCTTCCTGTATTTGCTTTATGTTTACCGTTGATTAGGTGTGCTGATGATGAAAACTGGCTCAATTGAATTGATCTAGGAAATCCTAGGATTTCAATATGTATAAGTAGATAATGCAATATATTAATTAGATTACAGCTGTGTTTGTGCCCATGAAACAAGACTCGCTAGACCCAGATTGAGAATTTTCTGCTTTGATGCATGCGGGCAGTTTACAAATGATATTTGCAGCCATTAGTCATAATCACTTAAAAAAATAAATAAATAAATAAATACAAGATCTATATGAAAAAATTTAATTTTTAAATAGTAAATTTTACTTTTTTTAAAAATAACTGTCCGAGATTTATATATTTTAAGATTGTATATAGCAAATATTCAATTTGCCATCTTTATCAATGGTAGAAGTTTTGAATTCCCAAACAAAAAGTTGGAATGAAGCTTTTCTCTCTCTATTGGTCAGCAAGCAAAAGGATTGCAAAATCCATAAATGTCTGTCTAGTCCACCTGATGTAAAAGGAAAAAAGAGAGCTTCGAAAAGTTTAGGCTAATGACATCGTTTTGTTACCATTGAAAATAAAAAAGATTCGTCAGTGCGCATAATGTTTCCTGTTTTGCTCTGGTCCGTGGGGCTAGTTTTTGGTTTAGCGAAACCTGAGGATCAATGTCCCATGAAACAGCATTGTTTATTGCATCGAGAAAAAAAAAGGCGTTTGCCACATTACACAAGTTGAAGCATTTAATACATCAATTAACGAGATTATTTATGTGAAGGGAGGGATCATTCTCGATAGAGAAACCGATTATTCCCAAAATGCTATATTTTATAAATGGATCATTCCCAAAATGTTTTACTTTAATACTTTCTATAACTCTGAAATTAAATAATAATAATAATAAATAAAGGTCATAAACTTGGTTAAATATGATACAATACATTTAATTTAAAAAATAATAATTTTACAATTGTTAAACTAAGGTTGGTTTGGTTACAAAGACCCAATCTCATTTCTTATTATTATTACAATTTTTTTAAACTTCCACATAAAATATAATAAATAATTCGATTTTTTTAAATTTTCAAATAAAAATAATATAAAAAAATTATATTCTAACAATATTTTATTTAACTTTTAATTTTATTTCATATTATCTCATCTCTTATTTAATCAAACATGACCAAAGATGAGCATACGTGTAATATTGGAAGATACGAATACGAGACATCTGGCACATCTCCCAAGGAACGTGTTATGGGACTCGGTAGTTGGTAGGATTATACAAGAACCGAAAAAACTAGTTGGCTCTTACTCAGACCGACTACCAGAGTACAGAATCGGCTGAAATTGACAGGGAACCGATAAGCATGTGACAGGAATATATGAAAACCGATATCAGTCGGTTTGGCGCCAGTTTGAACCAAGAAAAAAGTGCTGAACCGACCAACCGTTTATATATATATTTCAAAAAATATGTAAATGAAACGGCGTCGTTTCACTCATTTGTTTTACTAAAATGAGTGAAACAATGTCGTTTTAAGGCCTGTGAGTTTAAATAATAATAAAAAACATAATAGAACGACGTCGTTTCAAAATGGATTAATGATCCCCCCCTCTTTTTCTTCCCTGCATATTCTTCTTCCTCAGTTCATGCAGTTTCCTCATCTGCAACTTTCTTCTAAACTCTCATGACAGACGACACGACATCCCTTCTTTGTCACAGAAGCGCCAATGATAGACCAAAGAACCTAACCGCATCGCGTTGAGAATATCCATTTTCTCTCTCCAATCGATCGGTTTATGAGCTCCAATGGTATACGTTCGTTTGGCACTGAAACCGCACCAATCCCATCGGTTTTCAGCCCTAGTAGTCACTAGTCGGTACTTTGTGCTTGCACTTTTCCCTTCCTATCTTTCTTCTTAATTTATCTCAACTTTTTGCCTATAAAGCCCAAATTAGTTAACCAACGTCCTCTCCATCCGTTTATTATTATTATTATTTTTATTGTTTTGATTTTCTGATCGTGGCTCTTTCTCTAGAGTTCGATAGAACTCAGAAGATGGATTGGCCAAGGGCTGTACAAGATGAAGCGAGTCTGGGTTGCTGTCTCTACATGAATCAGCTCTCGTAAATCTGGTCAGTTCTTCTTCTTTATTTTTTATAAATATTATCAATTTTTCTGAATCATTTTTCGTGATCATCATTCTTTTTTCTAATTTTGATTTTTTTTTTTTAAATTATTTAAATTGTCATAATTCAGTTTTGGGATACTGTGTACTGATGAAATGAGAATCTCCGAAATCAGATACATGTATGATATCTCATATATGATCTAATCGTGATAGGGTTGGCTCACCTAAACAGAAAATGTATAAATATATTTATATATATTTATATATATTTTCATCCTGAAAAATAAAAGTATAGAATACAAGTCGTTGTAGTTGGTACTATAGCGCGTTGAATAATTGCTTATGGATTGGCGAGGTTTTGCTGCTTTGCATGATAAAACAATCATTGATATTCAAATATTTCTTTCTATTTTTCATTCCCAATGGGTTTGCTATGTAAAGTAGGGGTCGCCGCAGGCCCATTAAGCTGAAGTGATGCTAGTGCTGTAGATTTTGGTCTGTTGAAGCTTCTCGATGATGTACCCAACGCGCAGGTGATAAGAATGATATTCAATACAAATGTTTAAAAAAAATTTTTTTTGAACTATTATTTTTAAATTTAAATACAACATTTAGGTTAAGTTTAGATAATAAATTGAAATAAGATGAATTGAGATTATTCGGATGAAAGTTAAATAAAATATTGTTATAATATTATTTTTTAATATTATTATTATTTTGAAATTTGAAAAAGTTGAATTATTTATTGTATTTTATGTGAAAATTTGTAAAAATTGTAATGATGAGATGATAGTATTTTTCAATTCAAACTAAGCTACTTTGTAGATAAGGTATGGTTCAATTTGTAATCACGTCAGGATTTTAAATTCTCTTATAAATTAAACTATGCTATATTTATAATGGTCAAGAGTATGCTCTTTACGAAAATAAAAATGGCTCATTGAACAAGATTGTGAAAATAAGAGTTATATGTGCTAGGACTGCAACCCAACCAACCTAGTTCCTGTCTAGGCCCGATTCTAGAACAAACTAAGCTGACATGGGCCTATCTGACACGAGATCGGAAGCAGGCAAACTGAGAATTGGCTCCAAAACAATGCAAAACCCAAATCAGAATCGAGTAGTTAGCGGAGACCGATTTTGCGAACACTAACCACCAGCCTTGGGAACCTCCTCATTAGCATCACCTTCTCCAATCTCTGTAGCCATGAGGAGATAGTAAAACACACGGGTATCACCAAAGGGGGAAAACAAAGGGATAGGAAGAAACCCAATGGATGTTCAAGTTTGAATGCTGTTTTGCCCATGGTGAAACTCGTGGTATGATGAGTCTTCACTGTCAGTTTTATCCTCATATTCTCTGACCTCCTAATCAACTTACTGCTCTGCTTTGTTTTTCTTCTTATTAAGCTTCTCTTCGGCTTTCTCTTTCCTTCTTTTCGTTTTATTTCTGTAAACGTTATTTATCCTTGATCGGTGACTCCCTATGTGAAAACAAAACACTGAAACATTACAAATAATTTCTGAACCACCTACCACAAAATCCAAATAAAACAAAGAAAACAATATCGTTTGTGTAAAGCACCAGAAGTTAACATACCGAACATGAAATCAATTAGTGTTCCAGAAACGAATTGAAGAGTTGATTGATTGAGTGATTAAATGGGAAAAGGACAAAGAGTCTCAATCAGAAAGAGAAAAAATAGATATTTATAGGATAATAAAATTAAAGGGTTTTTGATTTGGGGAGGAAACTTCAAAGTTTTTGGTTTCTGATTCTTACACAAAACAAATGCTTCTACTCTTCAATATAATGGGATTCGATTGCCTGCTTCTACTATTTAGGTTATGTGAAGTCTCCTTAAAATGGGGAGGGATGACTAGGATTTGAGATTCTTAAAACGTGTAGTCGATTTCAGCGGGTTCGACCCGCAAATTACTTCAGTCCCTTTTTTTTGGTCGAGTCGGGTCGCATAGGCGGACCGGGTCCTGGAGTTTTCTGCACAGGCCTAATATGCGCATTATCATTGGTGCCAGATAATGTGGAACATGTTAAGTGGATCAAAGTGGGACAAGTGCCAACATGTTAGGGATCTCGGTCAAGTTCTTAAACATTATGTTCTCCAAGCCTAGGATCTCCTTGAGATGACCGAATTCCCGTTCCTCTCTTGTTTGATTCTCGAATAAATGTGACAAATGTGGCAACTTTGATAAGGTGAGATTAATTGTTTAGGCTAGGATGCGTGTATGGGCCACAAGGGTGAAGGGGCGCACAACACTAGTGTGTGCTAGGGTTGGCGCCACTTTAGGATTTGGTTTAGGGTTGAAAAATAGAAGATAGGGTTTGGGGGGTGGTCGGCTAGGGCTTGGCCGAATGGTAGTTGAGAGATTTTAGGAAATTTCCTAAAATCTTTGGATTTGATTTTGGAATAGGTATGACCAGCTATGTGGATTGATTTGGTTAACTAGTGTTTCCAAATATGGAAATACTAATATGGTAAGTATGTTGGGTGGCTAGGGTTAATTCAAATAAGACAAGAGTGACCGAATTTGAATGAAGAGGGAATATGTGTTTCGGCTAGGGTTAGGTGGATAAACAAACAATTTATGGAAAGTTTGATAAACCGTAGTGTTCGCCGAAAATATGGATTGGATGGATTGAAAGATAATGCAGTGGATAAACACCAAGAACACAATGAAGAACACTCAAGAACAAAGTATAAATACTTATACACTTGAATGAACCAATTAAAGTAATCCAACAATTAATTCACTAATTGTACAAGTGTTGAATAAACTTCATCTATTGATAAATAATCAAGAATAAAGATAACACAACTTGGATTCACAAATTGTACCCAAAAAGTTAAAGTGCAAAGCACCGTTTATGATATCTCAAACAATAGTCCTAACTCTAGTAAATTTGCCAAAAGATCATAAAGCAAGTAAAATATGTTCTATTTATAAGCAAATAATTTGGAAATCCCCAATAGGTCTATTGAAAATAAATAAAATTAATTAAATAAAATAAATAAAAGCAATAAGGGTAATGACATGGACCAATTTTGGCCGTGGCATGCATGATCCCATGGTGGGCTAGGATGGTGCATGGTGGTCCTTGGGTTGGTCCATGGCTAGGTTGATGGGCGTAGCCTGGGCCATGCGTGTGTTGGCTGGATGGGCGTGGCAGGGGCCACACATGGCTGGCTGGCTATCCTGCGTGTGCATGTTGATGAGCGTGGCCCATGGCTGGCTACATGGCCCAGGCCACCAGCCTGGGCGTTCAGGCTGTAAGGCATGGGTTGGAGCCATGCGCTAGATAGCATGCCTGGTGGGCATGCCACTGGCCTACTCTACATGGTATGGGTTAGGGCCATGCGCTGGATGGCATGCCTGGAAGGCATGGTGGACGTGCTATTGTGCGCGCGCATGAGTGCTGTGCGACGCCTGGGCGTGTGCATGGCCATGCAAGGCCACGCAGCTTATGTGCATGCGCAAGGCCACGCAGCGCATGGGTGTGCGCATGCCTGGCCGGGCGCTGGACTGTACATAACCACTAACCTCGCTGGGCCTGTGGCCTGGTGCGCTGATTACGCCCAAGAATAACGCGGTAGTTGTAGCAAAGTTTTGAGGTGTTGATTCCACAGAAAGACAAATTAAAATAATAGTAGAAAAATACAAAGAAACTAAGAAAAAATATTAAATGATCAATGGAGAACAAAGTTAATTTTAAATGTAAATTAAAGTGAAGTAAAGTGATTAATAGAATAAGTACTTAAATTTGACAAACAGTAAAGCGTCAGGATTCCCTTGCACAAATCCGGTATTTTAATTATTCTTGATTTATTGGATAACTCAATTCCCAAAATTTCCAATCGGAAGATATAGATTTATAAACCAAGATTAAAACAAATATAACCCTTTGAAAAATCATTCACCACTTTTAAAAT
>QEOT01000677.1:3781-26443 GCA_003123785.1 Pterocarya stenoptera
CTCCTTGCTCAGATCCCGGTGAGTGATCGTTCTAAAGCAGCTGCCACAATCTTGTATGAAGCGCAGGCTAGGCTTGAAGATCCTATTTATGGCACTTTTTCATATATTTTGACTCTTCAGTAGCAGGTTCTCTTTTTATATATAATGATTAAAACCCTAATCTGGGTTAACTCTTAATTAATAAATGGTATTTTACTTTTTTTCCTGCAGGTTATAAATCTACAAAATCAACTAGCATCTCTAAAGGAATTATAAGCAGCTCAAAACTTTCTTAATGCTTCTGTCAATGGAAACCCTAATGAAAAGTGCTACGGAATACCTTCTGACCCACAAGATGTCCAAAGTTGGTTTCAGTCAGAGAGTACCAATTACATGATGCCACAATTTAGTACAAATAATATCTCCAATAATACTTCAACAATTTCATATGACGAGAATATGTTTATGGAGAACACTTTTGAGAATTGTGGAAGTTCACTAAACTCTGAGGAAAATGCCTCAAATGGNTTTTTTTTTTTTGCTATGGACAATATTTGATGTTTTCTAAGTTTAATTAATTATGCATTATGTCTTTCTTTTATAAGAAATAGATAACATCTTTTGGATAAATTATTATTATCATTCGATGTTGCATATCAAAATTGTCCATAATTACATATCCATAGTTAACATTATTATTTTTAACCATATTCATTTATGCATGTACTCAAAAGGCCACAGTTGAATCAACACTCATATCTGTTCAATTAACACTTGTTCTCCCACAGATTAGGTTGCCAGCTATATTAACACTTGTCCTCCCAAAAGGCCACGGTTGAATCAACACTCTAATCTCTTCAATTAATTGACACTACGTCAGTACTAGGTCGTCTAAGGTGATGAACCAATTTATATATAATTAATTATTATGACTTTCCGCCGTGTTTTTACTTCAAGATTCTTATTCTTGATTTTCCTCAGGTTGCTGCTATTTATTAAGGGTTCGTATTTTGCCTGTAGTTTCTTACTTGTTTTCTCACGCTTCACAAGAATTTCAATGTCTTATCTATTGATTCGGTACAAGATGATACAAAATGATGGATCATAGTCAATACATCAAAGGACTCATATTTTCAACTGATATCAATATGTGTTGAACTATGTTATATTTTCAACTAATGTTTTTATCTTCTAATCTATGCAAGCATGTAATTATTATACTCGACTTAACTATCATTATCCCTAAATATTTGCTAAATTTCATATTTTTTTCCCATGTCTTAAATTATTAATTAAAATCAACTTTTATTTTTATGAAATATATACTATTTTTTTTAAATAATTATTTCATTGAACAAGGCAAACGTGCTTTGCACGTTGTTCCGACCTAGTATATAAATATATATATAAATATATATATATTATATGGCCGGCCAGATTTCTAGTCACGATCGATGATCTAAAATGGGAGTAAATGCTCTTCAATAAAAAATACCTGCTTGCATTTTTAAGATCAACCGCGATAATAAAATATAATAAATAATTTAATTTTTTTAAATTACAAAATAATAAATTCTAATAATATTTTATTCAACTTTTAACGTTTATCTAAAATCATCTCATCTCACTATTCAAACGAGAGCTTAATGATCTTGACTTGCTCGCAGAGAATTAGGAATAAGTTATAAGTTAATTATTTTGGCTCCTATATATAATACAATTGGGGTAACGAGTAATATTTAAGTAAAACAAATATTTCACAATCCTCGAGCTCGAGTTGTACGTATAATATATATAGCCGTTCGATCATGCATAAAGGCTACCTACATTTTATGAGAGAATATTCAAAATATACCTATCTAGCTAGAAAGGCCGCTTGCACAACCCAAAAAAATGCTACGTCCAGTTACCTGCATGCATGCATGAAGTACTGATCAAATGGTCCCATATTCATTGCTAGCAATTGAAGTTTTGAACTCTTTAATTAGGAATGAATACAGCATCTTAGATAGACTAATCTGTTTGTTTATGTATCATGGAATGTTTGTGATTGCATGCATGCAGGAAACGTACGTACTTTCCGATTAATATAATTTAGCAATATTGGTTCTCGATAATATTTAGTTTTGTCATTTGTGAATATGCATCTGACCGTCACCCGAAACATTTTACATGAACTGAACAAAGATTGTCATTATAATCGAGAACTGAGCCTCAGTTACTGAGGTGATCTTTCTGCAAGTTGGAATATTACCAACTACCGCTATAAATTAATTAATTAATTAATTAACCATTGTGAGCTAGCTCCTATATATATCTACTTATATATAAAGTGCGAATAGGTTAGTAATAATAATTTCGTCTAATTTTTTTTTCCCGTTTTGCCCCTGCTCTTGTTTCTCAATTCCCATTTTGTCCCTGACTTTTTCCCATTTTACCCCTGGTTGTTTTCGAAATTTTCGGTTTTGCCCCAGCCCCTCCCCCGTCCGCTTCGTGTACTGCAGAGCACCGCCGCACGCCGGCGTGACCAACACCACCCCGGCGGTTCTCTTCCCCTCCGGCCGGCGTCCCTCCCCTTCCAATCTCAGCCCCTATCGTGCCGCCGTTGACCTCCACGAGCGAATCCAAGCCGACGCCGGTCCATTTCTTCGTCCGCTCCAGTGCGCCACTGCACGCCGGCGTGGCTAACATCGGCCGATCCATTCTCTTCGCCTGCGTCCGGCGTTCCTCCCGTTCCAATTTCAGCTCCTATCGTGCCGCCGTTAACCACCGCTAGAGGCTCAAACCATCGGCTGTGCGAATTGGCAATGGGTTTAACACTGTTCAATAAATTTTTTCCTATTTTGCCCCTGACTTTATAGAAACACTATTAATCCATCTCATTTCATCTCATTATTATAAAAAAGTATCTTTAATGATATTGTGAATTTTTTTTTAATGTTTAAGCATATTAAAAATTGAATAAAAAGTCAAAAAAGTAAATTTTTTTATACGTTTCGAAACCTATCTCTTAAGCTTTAGATGTGAAAAATGAGTAATGTTATAAATTAATTTGAGCTTTATAATTGGATTATAGTATTTTTTTTTTTCCAAATTGATACCAAGTCTTCATAAAATTTTAATAAAAAACTAAAATCTTGAAAATTAAACTTTAATGTTGTGCAACATTTTATTTTCTTTAATTTTGAATTATGTAAATATCGAATTGAGTTGTTACATTTTAGTATAAATCTAATTTTTCCATTTTATTAATGACTTTTGTTTAATAATTTATTAAGAAATAGACTTAAATATTTTTTTTCATTTTCAGATAAATTGAATAGTTTATTAATTATCCTGAAATTAATTACATTATTTGAGATATATCTACAGTTTCTAACGTACTATAGTTTGTTTAATTTTTTTTAAATGTAAAGGATGAGACTTTATAAAATATATGATTAAATTATTTAATACTTACTTGTAGTTTTGAATTTTAAAATTAACACAGTATATATTTATTTTGAAAATAACAAATATACAACATAAGCATCCAACTATAACTGCCTTTGAAGTAACGCAGTGATGTAACATTATTTGTAGTACTGAATAATATGATCTAGAATATATTAATATATATTAGAAAATTTTTATTTTTTTCGTTCTTTGAAAATTTATATAATGTTAGAATTTTTCTTTTACATATTTATGAATAAATGTTTAATAATTACTAACAAATTATCTTCTCATAAAGAAGATAAAATTAAAACAATTTTTTTTCAATAATCTTTAAGTATAATCCATAATTTAAAAACGTTTTGTCCCATAATCAAATGAATTCACCCCATCTTTTTTTATATATATAGAAACCTAACAAAATTATCATTAACATTAATTTTAATTTTCAAATTCTAATAAAGAATTTTTTATTTTTTTATTTAAATATGTTCTTTATGCTTTTGATATATGTAAGGCACAGTATGAATATAAATAGATAGTACACGTTAACTTTCTATTTTAATAATGTTTCACTATTTTATAATTCGTAATAAAATTTTGCAGATAACATATATGATGTTTTTTATGATCAAGGACGAACTATTAAAATATAGATAAAACTTTATCCATTTGTAGTTAAATTCGAGAATTTGTATACATTTAAAGTTTCATTTTTTGGCCTATTGTGGATTGACAGATAGTCATGTAAAATCTACTTTATTATCATATATATAAATTTATCAGACATTACCATCTATTACATTTCATAACTATATTTTTTAATCTGTTTTTTCTTATTACACTATTTTTCATATGAGTTTTTTCACATTCTCTCTTTGGATTTATTCTCTTAATATTTTGTGCTCTCTGGATATTTCATAAAGCTTGTTTTCTGCAGTTCAATTTTTTTATTTTAGGTGCCATTAATTTGAAGATTTTAAATAGATTTGTTAGATTTTTTCATGTGTTTGTACACTCTGAATTTGTTGGATTTTTCTATCACTTTATCCACTGGGCAAACGTCCCTTGGACGTTTGATTCCTACTAGTATATATATATACACGATATTAGACCCTTGGCCCTAGCAATGCATTATGTGCTATTTACTGATCTACTTCGCAATTTAAGTTGAAGAACAAATTGCATCGATCCTAGACCCTACTAGCAATGCACTAATTACACACTACAAGAAATCAAGCCTTTTGCAGGGATTTTAAAATCGTCACAAAAAAAATCACTGCAAAAGGTCAATATTTGTGACGATTTTCAAGTCGCCGTTGAATTATACGTCCAAAATGAAAAATATTGAATGATACTTTACTTTTTATATTTTGCAGCGAATTTAATGCATATTGCGGCAATTTTTATTGCCGAAAACAAGTTTACAACTACATTTCCGTCGTTTTCTAAACATCGCCACGTAAAGGTTCTTTTGCAGTGAATATTGTCGCTGCCATAGTCATATTGGGCATTAATTATTATTAGCGGCGAATTTGTATGCGCCAGAAAAATACTTGAAATTTTAAAACGCCCGTTTTCCCTCATTCCTTTAATTCCCTCATGTGCTTCTCCCCACCCCCCTCCTGTCTCTCCCCAATCCCTCTACTCCCCTGATCTAACGAGCTCTTCATGCCTCCATGCAGCAGCCACTGCACACCGCTGTCGACCCACCGTCACCTCCACCTGCACCTTCGCCGGCCAGCCCAGCCCAGCCTAGCCCCTCCCTCGCTACTTCTCTCTCTCTCTCTCTCTCTCTCTTGCAGATCTACCCCTATTTTCTCCCTCAAATTCGTTTCTCCCTCGGATTCCCAATGTCGCTGTCTCCATAGCCGACACACCACCTCCAGATACCGGCGTAGCTATCCCCCAACGGTGCCCAGACCCTCCACCGAAGACAGCGCTGGTTGGAGCTGGGGCTCAGATCCTGTTTTATCCGACCCTTTTGTGTGATGTGCTTCGTAAGAAGATGGAGGCCGAGTTCAGAGATGGTGGGCCGACGTTGATAAGGTGTTTTTTTTAATTGAACAGTTTTTTTGTTATTAAATAATTACTAGTCTAATGATTGGAGGTTTCTTCTGTGTTTTGTCGCTGAGAAGCTTAGGAAATGCAAAGAAATTAGGGCTTATGAGTTGCTTATAAAGTTTAAGAAATGCAAAGAAATTAGGACTTATGAGTTGCTTATAAAGCTTAGGTAAAGCCAGATTTCTTGTAGTGTTTGTGCTTGCAAGTAAAAGTTTTTCTAGCATTATGTCCTGCATTTTCTCTAAACCTCCACAGGAAAGTTTTGCAAATTAAAGTTACATTATCAAAGTATAATAATTCTTTAAATGCGTACACAGAATTCTATATGTAGCTTTCATGCTGTAGAGAATACATTAGAAACATCACACATCTAATCTCAAAATATAAATGCCTAAAGTAGCTTTGATAACATACAAACACATTGGTTGTTACTAGCTGCATATGTAAACTGATTTCAGGACAAAAAGAATTAGATCACTCTCATATTAAATTAGATCTAACACTTTATTTAAGATCTAACACTTTTTAAATATCTTATTATCTCTCCACCTTGATTCCATGTACAGAAGACTAATGAACAGATTGATCCTTTCTCGTTTATATCAGCAAAAGAGAGGAATTAATTTGAATCTCATATGTACCTCATCATCTACATAATAGTGGTGAGCTTACATATATAGGCGTGCAGGGATGGAGGGGGTTGAGAGAGAAAGAGGAAGGTGTGAGCGCAATCGTCGATTTCAGATTTTGGAAACCTCTACGTTATGATCCTGATAGTTAAAGGCAGTGGCAGAACCAGGAATTTGTTGTAGAGGGGCCGAGTAAAACTAAAACTAAAATAAAATACTTTTTATTTTATTTCTTAGGCAAAATAATCAGTAAGATCAACGGTTCCGCCGATGGTTAAAGGCTTAGTAAAATTCTTAAAGTTTTTTTTTTTTTTTATCAATGGTTGTGTTTTTAACAATTGGTATCAGAGTAGAGACCACGTCACAAATTTAAGTTACGGAGGGGGCGACCTATAGACTGGATTAAAATGTCTTGGTACTATATATACGTGAGCATGATGTTAAGTCATTGAATACCGATAGATGAGTGAAGTCGCTAAAATAAAAAAAGCTACCACCAGGTTAGTGTCAATAAAATGGGCTGCCGTGAACATCGGATTTGAAAGCGCATATGAAATGTTATGATCATAAAGGTTAAAGGCTTAATAAAAGTAGTATCCAATAATCCTAGAGCTTTTGGATCAATGATTAGGTCTTTAACACTCTAGTTTCAACTTGTAATTGAATTTTGAAATACATGATTTTGAGATTTTGATCAATATCGATGCCATAGGTCTTGCTTTTGCAGAGAATATTGGGAAGAAAACTACAAAGATGATCTAGAATAGTTAGGACTTATACAGAGTGTGAAACCCAATTGAAAATTGAAGATGGAACATATAAAAGAGGGGCTTTCATATTTAGGGCTTCAATCAGTAGCAAATGTGAAGGAAGAGATCCCTGAATTGGTCGGAATTGAGATGACATGGAATGGCTGGACCTGGGTCTCGCAAAAAGGATGAAGATTAGGCTATATATATATTTTTTATAAAGAGTCCGGATCACATGTCTAAGAGTGGTCATTCCCTAATTTTATTTAATACCCTCACTTGTGGCAGAGGAATACCGTAGTTACAACATTAATCTCATTCAACAATAAACCAAAAAGACCAACCTTCCTACTACAAATTCTAACAAAACCAAAAAAACCTACTATGATCTTCGTCTCAAATATGGTAAACCATTTTTATCAAGTCTTAGAAGACCTCTAGTTTCCCTTGGAAGTTCAATCACAGAATAGTACGCAGCATTACACCCCTTCGCACCCAGTTTCGCTAGGCTATCAGCAACATCATTACATTCTTTGTATATATGACAATAGGTGAAAGTAATTTCATCCAGGTAAAACATAATCTCCTCCCAGAAATCCTCAAGATACCACAAACCGCATCGTCTAGATAAAATCTACTCTATAATTAATTTAGAATCCATTTCAATTTCAATAGCATTAAACCCCATATGTCGAGCATTTCGCATACCATATAGCAAACCTATAGCCTCAGCATATGAATTAGTATGAGATCCAATGGGGGCACAGAAGCCAAACACGAGACTACCACCATAATCCTTGAGAACTGCCCCCACACCTGAAAGCCCCGGATTGCCCAATGAGCAACCGTCAACATTAAGTTTACACCATCCATTTTTTGGTCTTTCCCATCTCACAATCTTACCATTTTGAATTCCAATTCTTGGAGGGGGAACATTTAAAGATTGCAATAATTTCACATCCCTTTTAATACTTGCATTCTTTCCTTTAAATTTCAAAGCCACCCAAGACAACCAATATTTAATAGAAAACCAAACCATGTCAACAGTTTCATACACACCTTCCATCCGGGCCTTGCAGCATCTCCACCACAAACGCCATGTTATAATAATAGGTAGGAGACCAAGAATTTGTCCATGACAAAAAGATCTTTTTGCCCGTCCAAACCAACATTCGACCTTCTCTTTCCATGTACGACCATGCAATAAAAGCATACCTAGTTGAACACAGAATCTATTCCAAATTTGTTTCGCAATATCTCCAATAGTAAGCACATAATTTTGGTCCTCATAATCACCCAAAGCACAACAATCACATTTGGAGACAATATTAATACCAATTCTCCACAATCTATCATCTATAGAAAGACAGCCATTCAAGGTTTTCTACATTAAAATAGACATTTATTTTGGCAAAAAAGGATGACATATCCATTGTATCCAAGATTGTGAAGGACTATGGGATCTAATGCATTCCCATGCACTACGAGTGGAGAACTTGCCATCTCCATTTGGTACCCAAATAAGGACATCAACACTCACTTTTAAAATTTTCAATTTTTCAAGCAAACATCCGTTTTTTCCATTCGCCAGTTTACAATCAGCTATTTTGATCTCAGGTAGATCCATATCTTGGTATTCATCACACAAAAGCCCCTCACCCACCCAATGGTGCCAAAAGGATAGGTCACCATTTTTAACCCTCCACAAAGAATGGTTATGAATCCTCGGGACATTATTCAATAATATTCTCCAAAACCTAGTGCCCTTTGGAGGATTAACCAGTGAGATATGGTTGGCCCCAACATATTTTGATAAAAAAAATTTAGCCCATAAAGATTTACCTTGTAAAAGATTCCATGTAAGCTTCATATGAAGAGAAGTTTGAACTTCTTGTAGATTCCTCAAGCCAACCCCACCTTCCAAAATCAGTTTGCACATATTATCCCATGAACACCATTTCTTTTTTTTCTTTCCATTGGCAACTCCCCAAAAATGGCTATATTTGGTTGTTAAAGTGATTTCAATCTATCTCAAATGAGTCAAATCAATCATTAATGAAATTCACAACTTCTTAAACTTTCCATAAAAAAATTAAACTCATTTCAACCTACTTCATCTATTCAAACACATATCTCATTTATATATATATATTCAAATACATCTCAATGAGAGTCATATATAAAATAATAATATTCACATATCAACTCAAATCATTGAAATCACCTATAGTCTCAACGGACCAACAAAACAATACTTTTGTTCCAGACGATGCTTTCAGCCTCTAGTCTACGATCTTTTTGCAGAGAGTTGTAAATTGCCACAAATAAGAGAAATTGCAGTTGAAAATCCAAATTTTTTAAAGTTTGCTACCAGTTTTAGCCCGATGATTTAGGCATCATTTGGTTATGCATTTCAGATGAGATGAGAAGTTTTATTGAAAGTTGAATAAAATATTGTTATATTATAATTTTGTAATATTATTTTTGTTTTAAAATTTAAAAAAATTGAATTTTATAGTATATTTTATGTATAAATTTAAAAATATTATAATTATTATATAAGATGAGATGAGATCTCACGATAAACCTACCCTAAGTTGTGGTCCTAAAAAGTGGCCGCAAAGTATGATATATTTGTAGAAAATATACTGTTCATAAACCATTTGGAGTTTTTAATGACCAGCAATTTAATTCTCTTCAATAAAAGGTTACTTTTTGTGAAAGGAACTAAGTGGCCCCAAAATAATTGCCGCTAAAGATCATAAACACTGTAGTATGTATTGGAGAAGTCTATCAGTTAACTGCAAACCACTAATTTATTTATCGGTTTCTTAGCAACCCGTTCGGAATCTGGATAGTGAAATTATTTTATTTCATCTCATTTTATCATTATAGTTTTTTTAAATTTTCACAAAAAATATAATAAATAATTTAATTTTTTTAAAACTCAAAATAATAATAATATTAAAAAATAATATTCTAATAATATTTAATTTAACTTTTAATTTTCATCTAAAATCATCTTATTTTATCTCACTATCTAAATCGCAGCTAATTGTATCAATTGTACTTGAAGTTTTGTTCATAAAAAAAAAAACACAAATTTCTTCCTAGCTAAAAAATTTGTGCTTGCCGATTACAAATACTCACTACAACAAATTAGGTTTTTTCCCACGAGCAATTTTGTCACAATTAGTCTATATTTGTGTCGAAAATGACTTTTTTTAACCATTTCGAGTAGTAGCTGACTCCTGGGAATTATGCCCCAAGAGATAGTACTTAATCCTGCGAGCGAAATGTTCATTAGAAATAAGAGTATTTCCGGCGATTCCTTTCCTCGCAAAAGTGCAAACTTTCATCGCAAAAAATATGCCAAACATGGTTAACTGGGGTTGAAAATACTTATCTGTCACAGTGAAAATCGTGGGAAATATACATTTGCGACCAAAAAAATATTTCCGATGAACATAAATCGTCGAAAATAGTCTTCTATGAAATTTTTTTAAAAAAATACTAGTAAAACAGCATCAAAATCTTATACCTAAAATACAAAAAATGTGAATAATATATTACCAATACACTAATGTCGGTAATAATATATTATGCACTAAATCATAACTTACAAGCAAACGAATCCCAAAATAAAACTAGAAAAGCTTACAACTGCAAAAAAGTAAAACTATAAAAGCTTACAACTGCATTTGACCACATTGACTAAGTACACATATGTGGAAATCTCTAGGCTTACAAATAAGAGACAACTAAAAACTGGAAAAAAAAAAAAAACTACTATGAACACAATTTAGATTAATGAAGTACTTTGATTATCGGATTGGCCCACCTTGATCCCTCTCATATTCCCACTTTGATTGCTAGCTACCGACTATAGCAGCCCTTACATGAAAAAAAAAAATTGATCATTTTAATTAAAAAACTTAATCACAATAGATGTAAAACTTTCAAAATAGCTTTATTGATGTTCAATTGACATTGACCGTCCAACATCAAAAGTAGGAGTATAAAAGATGGACTAATATACAATGCATAAACATGCACAAATTAGCATCTAAAACCAAATAAGAGGGAAAAAAATAAGCTAGCAACTATTAAATTCAATGATTAAAACTACCCAAGCCACAACTTTAATCAGTAAGATTTCTTCCCATCCCAATCTAGATTATTAGAGCACAAAATATCATTACAAGAAAGCTAGCACAATAAGAAATTAGGCTTAAGAGGGCTGCTTTATTGTAATCGATTAACTTTACTTTAGATTTTTACCCATTTATCAGCTATGATAAATTTGAGCTTAAAACCTGTATTGCAAAGATCTACTTCCATTATCAGGGACAGAGTAATTAAGATCTTATCACAATAAAAAGCATGCAAGTTTGTTTCTGTGTACACAACATCATGGCATCATATTTAACTAATCGTTCATATTATATACATATTCAACTAGCACAATCAGAGCACACTCTTCACATATGCAATTTACAACATAGCATTGCTTATCAAATATGCATGAAATGCATTTAACAACATTAACAAACTGATAATAAGGAAGATAGCCATATAAGCTAACCTTGCTTTGAAGTATTAATGGTTCTACAGATTTATTATCCACATTAAAGATTCCATCTGCACAATTCACCACACAATAAAGAATGAGTGTGATAGAACTACAAAAACACGTATGAGAGGGAGAGAGATAGGTGTAGACAGATCTGAGAGGAGAGGGGACTCGGGCTGGCCATGGGGGAGCAAGGGTTGCTGGTGGATGGCTGGTAGCCTCGAGGAGGTGGTGCGGCTGCCGCTGGCGGCAGATCTGGGCTGTGCGACGGCGTAAAACCCGTGTAGGGAGGGTGCTCGATTCCGTGAGAAGGAGAGGGAGGGAGGCGTGCGGGAAGGCAGATCGAAGGTGGGGGTGGTCCGGCATGGTGGTGGCGGTGGTCTGCAATGGTGGGAGGCTGCGGCGGTGCTGGGCTGAAGAGGAGAGCAGATCGGGTGAGGGAGGGGCTATTTCGGGATGGAAGGAGGAAGCCGGCAACGTGGGGGCTGGGGGAGGTTGGCGCGGGCGAAGGGAGGTTGACGCCGGTGACTGCCTGGCTGCATTGCGGCGGTGCCGCTGTGGCCGAAGGAGAAGAGAGTGAACAGGGAAGAGGGCAGTTGGCTGGAAGAGAGGGAGGGATGAGAGAGAGATAAATGAGAAATGAGAGGGAAAAGAGAAAAGGGAATAATTATAAGTAAGTTTTTAAATTTTTTTTTGTCACCAACCAAGATCTTATCACAATAAAAAGATCTTATCCATTATTTACTACCAACTATTGTTCGCAGGAATTGTTAATTTTTTTGTCACCAACTGCTTCCATCACTAGTGAATGCATATGTCATTGTAAAAAAATATTATCCATAAACTTTTTCTGATGATCTTAATTGGTGGAAAAAGTAATTAATATAATATGTAAGTTTTTTCTGATGATCTTAATTGGTGGGAAAAAGCTTTTAATTTTTACAGATTGTAACTTGTGACAAATTGAAAATGGTCTAATATAATTATTTGCGACAAGATTATTCTGACGACGTGAATTTGGTAGCAAATTGTAATTATTCGCAACCAAACTGTATTTGCGGGAATTGTAAAGTTTTTGTCACCAACTAATTTCATCACTAATAAATGCATATGTCATCGTAAAAAAATATTATCTACAAACTTTTTTTGATGAGCATAATTTTGTGAGAAAAGGTTTTTAATTTTCACAGATTGCAAATCGTGACAAATCCAATGGTCCAATATATTTATTTGCGGGGAAAATTTTCCGACAACATGATTTTGGTAACAAAACGTAATTATTTGTTACCAATTAGTATTCGCGGGAAAAATTTCTGTCTCAAAAACTACTATTTGTTGTAGTGACTAAAGTAGTTGAAGTCCTTAATTTATTGCATCGATCGATTAGTACCATTCTTTCTGCAGAAAATTCATGGCTACAATTCCTTTAGATGCACACATCATAATCTGTGATGGAAATTCAAAACGTTTATTATTATTCACTACTATATATTTACAAATAATTCATTATTATTCACCAACTATTCATTACTATTCATAAATCATTTAAGACTGTCTCAATGTCCAAACATTATATGTTTAATGTGACACAAAAATATCTAAATTTTACATAAAATAAAATAAACTAACTTATATACTAGAATAAAAGATGACCTTCTAAAATATCCTTGATAGTTTTTATGAAAAAAATTAAATTCTAAATATTTCAGTACACAAATAATAATGTATGTATATTATTTTATGAAATGTTATCGTCATAAATCTGAAACATATATTAAGTTGTACTTATAGAATCTTATTTTTACTTGTATGCAAAAAATTATCGAGATCCTATTTTATATTTATTAATGTTTTTATGATTTTTAATTTCTGTTTATTTTACATAAATATGTCACACGGTAAAAAAGTTTGCATTTCCTAAAAGAAATTGTTGGTTTTGCCACTAATCTCATCTTATCTCTTCATCCAAACAACATTAAAATACATACATTTTTCAATTTAAAATTTTTAAAATTTTAAAATTTTCATCTAATCATTGTCTAATCATTATAACTTTTTGAAATTTAAAAAAATATAAAAAAAATCAATTTTTTAAAATTAAAAAAAAATACTAAAAAATTATATTATAACACTCTTTTAACTTTATAATTTTTTTATTCAATTTTTTCTCTCATTTTCCAAAATTTCATAAAAATCTTAACTAAAATTATTTTACTACTATTAATAAATTATCTCATTACTCCTCACAAATTTTCCATTGTGGAAGGCATAAATTGTGTCTTTCCTCAAGGGCCATTAACTATTTGGTTATGTTGATGGCTCTATTTCTTCTCCATTGCCTTTGTTGACAGCAAACCAACCCAGAACATACCCGATCAGTCTTACAGGACCAACTCCTCATCTCTGCCATTAATTCCATTCTCTTCGAGTTTGTTCTTGCCCAAGTCTTGGATTGCACTACATCTCATCAGGTTTGGACAACTCCTCAAAATATTTTCCAAGCTTAATCTTCTGCTCATGTTATCCAAACCCAATATTAGCTTGTTACCCTTAAAAAAGGAACTTAATCCATCTTAGATTACTATAACAAAGCAACAAAAACCCTTGCCTCTTCCCTTAGTGCAGTGGGTCACACCCTCACTGATCAGGAGTTCTCTATCTATCTCCTTGTAAGACTTGGGACTGATTATGAGTCCATGGTTACCTCTCTAACTACATGTCCTGATCCACTTTCCCCCCATCAGATTTACAGTTACATGTTTAACCATGAATCTCGTTTGTTTCATCAGAATCAATCCTTGCTCATGGGTCTTCCTTCTCTGCAAATAATACAGTTGCTCGAGCACCTTCATTACTTGTTCATCCCCCTCGTGGTGGATGAAATGGTGGTCGGGGGTTCGTCGTGGACGAAATGGTGGTCGCAATAATGGTCATGGTGGCTTTTCCCTCAACGTTTTCAACAATCGCAATGACTCCCTCTCGGTTTGTCAACTTTGTCAAAAGCCAGGCCACATTGTTATCTGGTGTAATCATCGCTTCAACCATGCTTTCCAATCCCTTGCCCCCTCTCCTCTTTGACTGCCAATTACATCCATCTCCCCACTCCCGCATCTCCTCCATCTAACTGGTTTTTCGACAAGGCTACGACCAACCACTTAACCCCTAACCTCTCTCCGCTCAACTTAGACTCTATATGCTATCAAGGTTCCGACCAAGTGAGCATCGGAGATGGCCCATGGGTTTTCTCTTCCTATTCACAATATTGGTTCGGCTCAGTGGAGTCCCCCTTCCGGCAATTTTCTTTTGACTAATCTTCTTCATGTCCCTTTGATTTCTCAAAATTTACTCTATGTTAGATAGTTTGTCTTGATAACAACGTTTTCTTTGAGTTTCACTCTTATTTTTTTCTTGTGAAGGATTCCCATTCCTAGGCGGTGCTCCTTTAAGGTCCAGTTGAGAATGGGCTCTACATTCTACCATATGAACCTACCACACCAACTTCAAATAATCTGTCTACACAAGCTCATCCAAGCACAAGAACATCCACACTACTTTGGCACCACTGATTAGGACACCCCTCTTCTACCATCACTCGACTGACCCTTCAACGGTTTAATCTTTCTACCACATCTAGTATTGGGCTCCTTCCTTGTTCGGCCTGTTCTCAGGCTAAGGCCCATGTTCTTCCCCATCCCCTATCCCTTTCACGGTCCACTGGGGGCCCTTTCAGCTTATCTTTTTAGATGTTTGGGGCCCAACCCCTGTTTTATCCACAATGGGTTGTTGTTATTATCTTTCAATATTATATGACTTCTCCAAATATCTTTGGTTTTTTCCCATGAAAGCTAAATCTGATGTCTCTCCTATTATTATTGCTTTTCTTCAATTTGTTCGTAATTCTTTTTGTGCAATGTTATTTCGGTACAAACCAATGAGGGTGCGGAATTTCGCTCTCTTCGATCCATTTTCCAAACACATGGCATCATTTATAGCCTCAATTGCCCCCACTTCATCCTCAAAATGGAAGTATACAGAGATAACATAGACACATTGTCGAAACCAGGTTGTCACTTCTCTCTCATGCTTTCATGCCATTAAAATATTGGGCCGAATACCTTTTAACTGCCACATATTTAATTAATCGGATGCCCACTCCTGTCCTAAACAATAAATCCCCTTTTGAAATTTTGATGGGCCATGCACCCCATTACCTCTTTCTTCGAGTTTTTGGGTTCACTTATTGGCCTAACTTAAGGCCTTTCAATCGCCACAAATTGGAGTTTTGCTCTCAAATGTGTCTTTATGGGCTATAGCCCAAACCACAAAGTCTATAAGTGGCAGCTCCATCTTCCCTCGGGCCAGGTTTATGTCTCTAGAGACGCTATCTTTAATGAATATTAATTTCCCTTCGAGCCCAAATCCACTAGCCCATCTTCCTTACCCTCTCCACAACCTCCCCTTTCCATTTTCTCCCTTTCCTCTATATCAACGGCCCAATCCTTTAGCCAACCTAACACTGACCCAAACTCTAGTGATATACCTCAGTCCACTGCACCTTCCCTTTCTGTTTCAAACCATAATTCGTCATCTCCCACCTCTGCCAACACTAACTCTCCCATCTCTTATGTGCCTCCCTCGACTATACCCTCGATCCTTGTATCCACAAACACATCCTCCCCTTCCATTCACCCTGTCTACAATCACCCCATGACAAATTAAATCGTCTCAAAAAGTTTTTTTAGTTTGAACTGAAAAAAAATCCGTTGAACAGAAAAATCTTAGCGGGGAAGTAATTTATTATGTTGGGGAAAGTTCAAAACCGTTTGAACTATATATTTAACCATTCAAACGGTTTTAAATTATTGTTCGAACATTATTATTTACTGTTCGAACGTTATTATTTACTGTTCGAACGGATAAACATTTCAACTTTAGTAAAATATTATATTATAGTATATTATATTTATAATACTATAATTTAATATAATATATATACTATTATAGTAGATTATATATACTATAATATATATGTAATATTATAGTATATTATAATATATATATTATGATAGTATAATACTTTAAATGAAAACATAATAACTTATATATATTATTATGGTATAATAGTACTATATTATAATACTTTACTATCAAAGTATTATATATGATAATATATATATATATGATAGTATATAGTACTATATATATTGTTTATACTTAACTAATATATATCATGCTATATATTCCATTATACTTTACTATATATGTTATAGTAGATACTATACAGCATATATAGAGTATAGATTACTAATATATATGATCTTATAAATTTCTCTATACTTTGCTATATGATCTTACTATATTTGAGGCTATAAATATGTGAGTATATATTACTAATACATATGATCTTATATTTTTCTTTATATTTTAGTTTAGTATAATATATATGATATTATATATATGATATATAGTATAGATTACTATATATCATATAGTATATATTACTAATATATATCATTTTACATTTTCCTTTATTTTTTAGTATAGTATAATATATATGATACTATATATATGATATTTAGTATAGATTACTAATATATATGATAGTATATATTACTTTTTTTTTTGAAGTAGATAGTATATATTACTAATACATATGATCTTATACTTTTCTTTAATATGTATAATGATGAAAATAAATATATTTAAATATGATTAAGGTGATGTGTTCGAACGGTATCCATAAACCGTTCGAAGGTTTTATTTGTGTTTGAACTTATGAAAAAAGCATTCGAACGGTTTATTTCAGTGGTGGGAAAATATCCTGTCAATTAATGACTCCTGGAATACCGTTCGAATGCCCTTCTTTCATCGTCCGAGTGGTTTATTGCATTGGTGGGAATATATCCAGCCAATTAATGACTCTTGGAGTACCATTCGAATGTCATTTGAAACTGTTCGAATGGTTTATTGCAGTGGTGAAAAAACATCCTGCCAATTAACGACTCGTGGATTACCGTTCGAATGCTATTTTTAACCGTTCGAACGGTTGACGAAAATTTGGGAGGGCGGGAAAATTGACGCGCTGAAAATTTTTCGTGTTCGACCTTCATTTATTTTCTTTCGAACGGTTAGTGAGAACTTAAAATCTCCTGCACGCCGTTAGTCCCTCATTTTTCTCTCCTCTTTTCCTTTCTTCTTCATTTTCTCTCCAAAATCTTCCATTTTCTTCACACAATTCTTCATTCTACCATCTTACAAAAAGGATTGCACACTTATTTTGCTTAAAGGTATGACTTTAATATAGTTGTTTATTGATTTTATAGTTTATATATATTGTGTATGTGTTTATTAGATTAAACATAAAATATGTTTGTTAGAGGGTTGCTATTCGAAGTATATATGTTGTATGTTTGTAGTGTTTTCTGAATATGAGTTTGTGATGTTTTGTGAAATTGTGTTTCGCTTGAACTGATTGGTGTTTGGATTCTGGGTTGATACCATTCGAACGTTATAATATTCCGTTCGAACAAATAAACTAGTTCGAATGTTATAATATTTGGTTCGAACGGATAAACAAGTTCGAACAGTCAATTGAGTGTTCAAATGGTTGTGCTCATGAGTTATAATATAATTAACTTAAAAATAATAAACATAGAAATTATTAATACTTAAACTCATATTAATACTTAAAAGCTAATAGTTGCAAAAACTATCTTACAACTAACTTAAAAAATAATAAAATTAAATTATAAATAACTTAAAAATAATAAACATAAGATTAATTAATATTTAAACTCATATTAATACTTAAAAGTAATAGTTGTAAAAACTATCTTAAAATTATCTTACAATTCACTTAAAAAATAATAAAATTAAATTATAAATAACTTAAAAATGATAAACATAAGATTTATTAATATTTAAACTCATATTAATACTTAAAAGATAATAGTTGTAAAAACTATCTTACAACTAACCTAAAAAATAATAAAATTTAATTATAAATAATTTAAAAATAATAAACATAAGATTTATGAATATTTAAACTCATATTAATACTTAAAAGATAATAGTTATAAAAACTATCTTACAACTAACCTAAAAAATAATAAACATAAGATTTATTAATATTTAAAAGATAATTAATTAAAAACTATGAGGAATAACTTAACAAATAATAAAATTAAATTTTAATTAATACTTAAAAATAACTATAATGTATAATTAATCTAATAAGTAATTAAGTAAAATTTAATATACTAAGGATACTGAAAATACACTTAATATTTAGGATACTTTAAATACTTATGATATATATAGATACTTAAAATACATAATAATTAAAATACATAATTAAGATTTGGGGATTCTTGTATCTTCTATTCTCGTATCATCCTGTATTCTTTTTTATTTATTTATTATTGTGTGTTTTAATATCGTATATTTTACTTGCCATTGAAATAAACCTTAGACTCGTTCGAGAGTTATCAATCATGTTGAACGGTTGATTGATATATCGGATGAATTGTATGCATTGGCGCGTGGCCCATCAAGACTTCTATAGCGCTAGAGAATGCGAATTCCAAAATTGAAGAATTGACTACAAGGAAACATGAGTTAGAGGCTCAATTGGCGAAACAAGCAAATATGGAGATGTGCAGCAAACAACATGAAGAACAACAAGAATAGTTCAGGAGACAGATGTGACTTCAAATACAGTAGCTTATGCAATAGTACAGGTCTTCAAGCAATTGATGGTTTTTTACTGACATATTTTGGGATTATCTATTTATGTATGAACAATGCCAGTCTCACGGTTATTTATTTAATTCGTACTTATTATAAAACTTTTGTGAGTATTAAACAGTTTCTAATGTGTTTTTTTCAATATTATGAATGTCTATTTGATTTTTTATTATTGAGTTTAAATAAAGTAGTTACCGTTCGAATGACCACATAACGTTCGAACGCCATTTATTTTCTCAATGTTCGAACATAACTTTTCTCCCGTTGAAACACTTATACCGTTCGATCTCTCCCTATAACGTTCGAACGGATGTATAATGTATTTTTGTTTGAATGTTATATTGTAACCATTCAAATGATATTCTGGGACGAATTTCAACTGTGACAAAAGAAATTACCCGTTCGAACGGTTTCCTTCAAATTCGTCTCAAAAGATATTTTTTGGGACCAAATGGTGATTTTCATCCCAAAATATCTTTCGGGATAGTGTTTTTGAGACGACCTCAGGATCGATTTTTTTGTCCCAAAAAATATTTTGAGACGAAATGACTATAATTTAGAACGAAAAATTGTCTCTATAGAGCTTTTTTGTATATATAACTATTAATTTATTTTCACCAGAGAATATTTTCTCTTCCCATGCATATTAATTAATTTAATAAGAGCTGGGCGAGGCGTTGAATATCAAATGGATAAGAATCAGTTGGAAGCAGAGCTCTGTATGCTCTTGCCGCAATAGCCGAATATGCGGTTTCAGATGGGTGCAGTTCATCCCAGAAAGCATATTGGGTCCTGTTGCTGCATGTCTTTCCAAAAGGTATGCATTGTGGCTTGAACAGCTCCGACACTTGACAGCAGGCCGCATTTGAAACTGTAATTCCAGTAGAGTTTATGAAGATAAAAGTAGCATTGGTTAGATTGTTATTGAGGTCGGACACCAGTGATTTAAGGCCATTATCGAAAAGCATGACTGCCTCGTTGATTTTGTCGACACATCCAGAAATATTGTTGGCTCCGTACATTCTGACTTCATATGGAGTACAACCGAGCAGACCCAGTCCATAAACGACTACTTTCCTTGCTTCACGCCCATGCAAAGTCTAACACATCAACGTATATAATTAATATATATAAATATTACGTTCACAAAAAATTCTTATAAAAAATAAAAATAAAAATTTACAATTTTATGACATATCTTTGTAAACCAAGCATTAATGTTTTTGATCGTGTAGATATATATACCAACCCTTAATTGCTGAGAGAGTTTTCGAAGGAGAATTTGAGCGTATTGAGAAGGGGTAAATATGCGACTAATAGGGTAGAACTTGGGCGAGAAGTAGTTATTGACGTAGTCATTTGTGCCGATTGCAACCGAGTATATGCATTTGTTTAAGAGTTGAGTGGCGTTCTTATTTCCCAACTTATTGATAATGAGCGACACCGTTTTTTGGTGATTTATCAACTGCTCATCCATGGGTATCAGATCACCCTGCAAAAATTAATGATCGATATATGAACCAATTAATTACATAGAAGAATATATATATATATATATATAGCAATACTCTATATATATAGCAACGTCGATCGGACATATTTATATTTATGCGTATGCCTGCATGCATGCAGTTGAATAGTATGGATGCAATATGCCACTTTCTGTGTACCTAATTAATTACCAGTGTTTTTCCAGATTCAGTCAGAATTCCCGATCCGCCAGATGCATAATTGACACCCTTAAGTATTTTCTCCACCGATCCGACGGCGGCATTAGCGTAGGGTGGGATGGAATCCTCAGGGAAACCCAGTTTTTCCGCTGCATGTAATGAAAAAAAGCGTTCAAAAGCTGCATGATATATATATATATATATATATTTTTATATATATATATGTACATATATGAGTCCCGCTACGGACACGAAGGATCCCCAAACTGCCATGTACCCGTCAGTTGTTTTTTTTTTTTTTTTGGTCTTAAAGTTGTTCCGTTCCTTTACCACTTTCCCAGTCTCCCCAAAACCAGCCTGTTGTCATTTGTAGTGTTTTCCCCGTTTCTTTCCACTTCATCGTCCCCTTCCGTCGGCGACTCGGTCGGCAAGTTTTTTTTTCCTATCTTTTTTTGCTGTTTTTCCAAGTAGATCATTCCAATACCACTTTCCCGGCAACCAAACAGATTATCATCACTTTCTCTTTTCCTTGGTCAAAATGGTATATGCTTTCTACCAAGCCAGCCGTTCAAAGGTCAGAGACAAGAACAATGATAAGATAATTTTAAGATTACAAGTAAATATGATACTAATTGGTAAAAACTAGAAATTACTTACAAATTAGGTTTAATATTAAGAGATAATCCAACAAGACATCTAAAAAATCATACATAAATTAATAATTGACGTTTTTCGAATAAATCGCTGCCCATTCTTTGGAAGCACTAAGATTTCCATCTTCTCCGGTACAAAAAACTGCAATTTGTTTCCCTTCAAACTTCCAAATAAAAGAGAGAAGCACAAAACTGAGATTTGGGTCTCTTCCTCCCCATCAACCATTTACAATTCACGCTCTCAAAAGAATGAGGGGAACCGATTTCAAAGAACCATAAGCGCGAAAAGAAAAAAAATAATAACCAAACCCAATACATGTAACAATGGTCAGGGAAGCCGATTCAAGTTAGACATCATTTCACTTGGATAGCGTCGAAACCCACCATACATTAGGAAGGTAGGCTATAGCACCCGGTAGGTCGGAGAGTCAATCCACGCAATGAGCAGAACCCAGGTCTCATTTGAACTCCCCTGCACAGCGGAGGGTTGTCGGTGACGGTTGTGGCAACGGTAGTGGGCGATGGGAGAAATGACTAGCTCTAACTCGTTTGTTTTAGTAACTTATTTTATATCATTATAATTTTTTTAAATTTTTATATAAAATAAAATAAATAATTTAATTTTTTCAAATTTGAAAACATAAATAATATTAAAAAATCTATTATAATAATATTTTATATAACATTTAAATTTTATATGCAATCTATGTCGGGGCTTTGCATGGGAAGGGAAAAGCCGGTGGAGGGGTGAGGAGAAGCAGAAAAAAAAATAAATAACCGCGTGGTGCAGAGTCATGCCAGTTTTTGAGTCAATATTATTTTCTTCTCTCTCTATCTATATATATATATATATATATAAACTTAGGTAGAAAAAGAAAATGCATACCAATAAAATCCGGCAGATTACGACCGTTGGTAAACCTCCCCGTCGTCCCATTGGGGAAATCAATCCCATATGGTGGATAATTAGCTTTTGCCAACGTTGCACGGTTATTATTGTTCCCGTTATCGGAAAACGAGTCCCCAAATATGAATAAACAAGGTACTTGGGGCTCACCATTAGCAAAATGTTGCTGCAGGAAATTTGACACCAGCAAGAAGGTAAGCAACTTCCGGCCTAGTATCATGATAAGCCAATATGCCATTATTAATGACAACGTTGAT
>QEOT01000677.1:29879-63003 GCA_003123785.1 Pterocarya stenoptera
TTTAACACTACTATATCATACCACAACACAAGTCTATTTAAGTGGGACCGTTCATCGGCATTGGCACCCACAGTTCCATGTATCGTCTTTCATCAAGAGGGTATCCAAACACCATGGATATGTCTCTCACGTACTTGCTGTCCAATAATCTAATCATACGTGTATTTGACAATATCAACAGACTGCACAACGTTAAGGAAAACTAATAAATCCATTTCTATTAAAAGAATAGGTTTAATGAGCCAACTATGAAGAAAAACCAATGAACCCCAATACGATATTAGGCCCTTGGCCCTAGACATGCACCATGGGCTATTCACTGATCATCTACTTCGATCGCAATTTAAGTTGAAGAACAAATTGCATCAATCCTAGAACCTACACCCTAGTGATGCACTAATTACAGAAGACTAATGAACAGGTTGATCCTTTCTTGGTCGTTTATACCAGCAAAAGAGCGGAATTAATTTGAATCTCATATGAACCTCATCACCTACATATACAGTAGTGGAGAGCTTACATATATAGGCGTGCAGGCCGGATGGAGGAGGTTGAGAGAGAAAGAGGAATGTGTGAGCGCAATCATCAATTTCAGATTTCAGATTTCAGAAATCTCTATGTTTTGATCATGATGGTTAAATTAGCTGAATTGATCAAATTTATAGAGGTTTTTGTTTTTTTTAATCAATAGTTGGATTTTTAACAATTGGTATCAGAGCATGTACCATGTCATAAGTTTAACTTACGAAGGGAGTGACCTATAGGCTAATTAAAATATTTTGATATTATACGTGAGCATGATGTTAAGTCATTGAATACCGATAGATGAATGAAGCCGCCAAAATAGAAATTGCTACCATCAGGTTAGTATCAATAGAATGGGCCGCCGTGGAAGTCGGATTTGGAAGCGTTGTGGAATGTTATGATTTTAAATATTAAAGGGTTAATCAAATAAGTATCCAATAGTGTAACGACCCGATGCTATATTTTTAGGGATAAATTACAGATAATTTTATTAGGCTCAATAAATGAGTTAAAGCTCATAAAAGAATTTATCGGATAGATTATTTTTTAAATTGAACCTAGAGTTAAGGCTTCATTATTGATTTATTTTATTTTATTTATTTAACTCCAAGCTCTTAAGTGTTAGAGTCCAAACACTATTACCATTTTTCTTTCCTTTTCATAATAAAACTCCTAGCTATCGGATTTTTCTTCCATGAATTTCATCTACGCACGAAATCTAGTTCTCCTCCGCATGCATGTTTCTCATCTCTAGGGTTTTTGTTTTGGCTTTCAATCAGCTAGGTTTATAAATAGGTTTAGCCCTCCTGCATGAAAAGCATAGTTCACTGCCACGAACATCAAAATACACTCACGTACATAGAGCACCCTTTCACAAACCTCCTCCCCTCAAACCTGCAACACACATCTAGGAAAAACAATCTCCACCACCCCCCCTAATCCATCCTGCAGATTGGGTCACGACAACCACCCAAAACCTCCTTCGTGACGACCACCGAAAGCCACGGCCTCAGCCCCACGCAGGGCTGGCTCAATAGGTTCGGGAGTCTAAGACTAAAATTTTGATTGAGGCTTTTTTTTAAAGTAAAATTAAATATATTAATTTTTTTATAGAATAAATATATTAATTTTAATTTTTATATTATATTCTTATTTAAAAATAATTCCTATTATTTTGCAAAGTAAAATTATTGATTAAACTTTTATACCATCTTTTCAACTAATAACCTACTTAATCTTTATTATAAAACTTTCGATTTTGAGAGGATTTTCTCAAATCTAGTTTGACAAGACGTGCTTTAGACTCTTGGAGCCCTTGGGAACATAATTGTTCTCAGCTATTGATGTTCTCAAATTCTATTTTTTCTCTCATTTCTCAAAATCCAATAAAACACCTTAACTCAAACTATTTTACTACTATTCACAAATTATTTTATTATTATTCACAAATATCATGATATATTCTTAGGATAGGTTTGGATAGTAAGATGGAAATTTTGGTTTTAGATGAAAGTTTAAAATATTATTTTTTAATATTATTATTGTTTTGGGATTTGAGAAAGTTGAATTGGAATTTAATAAAGTTGGATTTTTTATTATATTTTGTAAAAAAATTTGAAAAAGTTGTAATGATGAGATGAGATGAGAATTTTGTATTTTTGTGCCTATGTGTTTCGGCCTAAGCAAGTTTTCATGATTCCATGTATGCGTTTTGATGTCTCATGTGTTTCATGTTATCATGCCATGAATTGAACATGTTATGTTTGGTTATTTCATGCATAGCATTCCATATGTCGTATGTCTTAAGTCTTATGTCACATACATTTGGGAAAAAGTGTTTTCAAAAAGTGTTTTCAAAGAAAAGACTCTAAATGTTTTATCACGACCTCAAGTGCTAGGACGAAAGAATGTCTTAGTGGAACTCCTCTGTCCATTTTGGAGCGCTTAAGAATGAAGTGGTAACCTCTGGGTCGACGAAGAACAGTCGACAAGCCTCGAATTGATTCTTTTTAAAGAATGCCAGAGCGAGGAAGCACCTAACGCCAGTAGGTGCATAAGGCATGTAACCCGACGAAGTAAGATAGAGTTAATATGATTCTTTGTTTATGACGTATTCATCACAGTACACGGACTGTTGATGGTGTAGTAACTAGGAAGAACATGCGGTACAAAGGGGAACCATGTTGTGTCTACCCTATGAACAAGAATAAGAGCTCATATGATAAGGATCACTCGATGCAAATCTTGTTATATGTTCTGATAAGAAAAGTTTTGATTAAGATCAACATGAAAAAGAAAGTCAAAGAAGTTTTTCAAAAACGTTTAAAAGCCTCTGTTACAAGTCTTTTGGAACATGGTCAAGTGCATAAGTCAAGTTTTGGTCAAATCATATGTCTAAGTACATGTCTATGCACGCATTTCACGATATACCTCTTGTATACTTGAGTTAACTATTGTATGTTGTATGATTACTTGCTGAGATTTATCGAAATCTCATTATGCTAGTTTTCACTACCATTTCCCAACCAGAATGGTAGAAATTGTTACAAGTACCCTAGATTCTCATGAATCATGAATCTAGATGGTTCCGTGGCAAAGGACGAGTATTCTGTACAGGCTCATTTCGACTTTTTGAAGTTTGATTGGTACACGGACCAGTTGTCCGCTTATCTTAAGCAAACCTCAAAGCCCTCATCTAATTCAAGGGTAGCAGCCAAGGAATTAGAGTCTTCACCACCCGAACCTCAGAAATCCCATGGAGTCTTTTGGTGTTTGGCTGCCAATGGGACATTAGTAATGAGAGAACGGGAACCTGGTTATTTTGTGGAGAAAAGAAAGAATTTGTGGTTTAGATCTCAGTTTTTTTTAGGAACAATATTTTGAGGAGGTCCCATGTTTTGGGAGACTAAACTTTACTCTATGTTTTTTTTTGGATGTTATATCTTATGATACATGTTTATGGTTATTGACAATGTGAGGATATGTTTTGTTAGTACAGCACCATGTGCTTTGCAATTGCTTGTCGCGTTTCTTAGAATATCCGACTTTTATTATTTTTTCGCTGCTATGATATTGCATACTGCTAGTATATTTTGGTGCATTGCATATTATCTATCATGTGCGAGGGGTGTGTGGCCTTATGCTACATGTCCTAGCGTTTCAGTTACCGTCCAATCCCAAGTAGGGGCTGGGAGCGCCACATTTATGGAGATAGCCATAGGAATATTTAGGACTGTCATCCGGTTTGGAACCCAAGAAACCAAATTCCAGAATTTTTTTTTTAATTTTGAATGTTTTTATGTCTTTTAGTATATGAACTGTCATTGACAGTTGCATGTGTGGTCGATGCGTGCGTATGTACATAATTTGAACGAACTACCTTAACTCTAGATTCAGTCTTGGGTTGGACCAAATGATTCTCTTCACCACTGGGCTGAGTGATGCATTCATCTCATCAATGCATAAATGTGTACAGGAAAAATTTATAATAAAAAGGGAATAATTTACTTTCAGTCTTACATGGCTCGGCTCGTTTGGTCTCAAAACATTAGTTTCATCCTTGCAGATTTGAACATGATTCATGATCTAGGCATTTATGAAATAAAGACATCAAAATATTCAAACTGAAGCAAAAAAAAAAAAAAAAAAGGTTCCCGATTGTTAACCCAAATTCATCAGGGTTCTGGCCTGGATCTAACCCGGGTTCCAGTCCGGGTATACCCGGGTTCCCGGGCCAAAACCTAGATGAACAGTCCTAGGAATATTAATTTTTGGTGCTTTTAGGAGCGGCTGGCAGCAGGATTTGGTGTATTTACACCTTTTACACCACCCAATTAGGAGATGGCACATAAGAGTTTCTCCAAAAGTGAAAAAGAATTGGTTCCATGAGATCGGTAAGGACTTTTGGTAGGGACCTTTTCTCTCTTGATACCTTTCTCCCTCTCCTCACCTATTTCACCTCTCTCTCTCTCTCTACCCTCAAAATAGGAATAGATAATAATATGAGAAGGAAAAATAAAACAAGGGTTTACTGGCTCCAATTCCAGCCCTCCGTTCTTAGACTTTTTCAGTAAACTTTCATATGGGTAAGGAGTAGGAGTGTAAATGGGTCGGTCCGGTTCGGTCTGATCTCATCTCAGTAGTTATCGGTCCAGTCTGGTCCATTCGGTCTGACCTCTTTTTTTTCTTTCTTTTTTTTTTAAATCATTGTATTAGCCTATAAGCCTATTAAATATATATAGTTATAACTTATAGTGATATTAATACTATACCATTATACATATATTATGTTATAATCCTATAACTCTTATAATATATTAATATATACTAATACTATATATTATACTATTATAGTGTTACTATTACTACTACATATAGACTAATAGTGTGTGTGTATATATTATAATGATATAGTGATTAGTAATATAGTATATAGTGATTTAGTAAAGCTATATAATATATTACACTATATAATAGTATTAATATTATACTATTAGTATAGTTATATATTAGTATTAGTTATAAATTTATAGTTATTAGTCATTAGTCATAGTGATATTAATAATTTAATACTATATATAGTTATAGACTTATAGTGATTTCTTTATAATTATAGACTATAGTTATAGTGATTTAGTTTAGTTATCAATTTATAATTATATAATTATATTGATAATGTTAATTGTTACTTTGTTACTAACTTAGAGAATGTGAATGTATTATAATTTTATATTGTAAATGGGGATGGTTAAGATGAAAATTATATAATTAATTATACATTTATTATATAAAATAATATATTTATAAAAATAAAAAATTTTGGGTTCGGTCGGGCAGGTTTGGGCCTGGGACCGGACCAAAGACCGAAGACCGAAATACCCTTATTCATTGGACCGAAACCGACCATGGGGACTTTCAGTCCAGTCGGTCCATTTACACCCCTAGCAAGGAGTGCAGAATTCAGGAAAAGGAAAGTAGGAAACGTTGAATTCGGAGTCAAACTCTTCTTTGGTGGAGAAAGTGATGCTGGTATTGGAATTTTGGTGGTCTTGCTTATGGGAAACAGAGACAACACCCGCTATTTCCTTCCTAAAATTAGTCTTCAACGCCGGTTCCACACATCCCATTTCCATTCTAACTAAACAAACACAGACAGAGAGAGAGAGAGAGAGAGAGAGAGAGAGAGAAAACGTTAATTAGGGAGATGGGTTCCAGAAACCAAATCGAGTTTTCAGAAAACGATAAAGTGTATTAAAGTTAACCATAACCGAGTATTAAACCACTTAAATAGATTAATTAAGGAGATGGGTTCCAAATTGATAAGAGGGAAATCAACGAGTTCACAACCTGTTGAGAAGAAGGTTGAGAATCATCAACCAATATTTGACGATTTTTATTTCAAAGAGGGAAATCAACAGTTTATCTTGAAAAGTCACTCTTATATTCATCTGCAGGTGGTAGAGTCTTGACTTGTGACTTGTTGAGAAGAGATCTTGGCTACTGCTTCTGTTGGATAGAGAGAGAGAGTGCAAGAGACTCGCGACCTCATCGGCTGCTTTACCTACGAACAAAGTTAGCGGGAGAGAGAGAGTGGAAGATAAGCTGGATCTATTTGGAGAGAGAGAGAGAGGGACAAGATTTGTGGTGATGAGAGAGAGACCAAGAGTGAAAGGGAAGCCTTATGAAGAATGAGAAAAAAATAATGAAAAATGCTCTAAGCGCGCACCATGCATAGTAAATTATGCAAGTCTCTTATGTGTTCGCATCTTATTGGCCGGTGTAAATTAAAAGTTTACGGGCAAGCAGTACTACTACAAATTTCTGAAAAATGATCCATGCATGCATGAATGGTATGTACGTAGCCAGACTAATGTTTTCATTATTTGTATTATAGCTATTAATTTAGAACAAACTGAATATTATATGTATGCTGCTACACTCACTGCTCCCAGTTACCGCTGGGAGCTACCGTTAGTACCGTTAGTGGTAAGTTGTGTTTTTATTTTTTATTTTTATTTTATATATGTATTTTTTTACATTTTTAAATATTTTTAAAAAAAATTATAATATTATTAAACAACACTTTCTTAATCACTAAATAAGAAAAAAAATTAAAAAATCAAAACGGTAGAATTGAACGGTATGATTGAGTGGTAAGAATAGTATTATTCATATTATATATAGATCAAACGTACCCATCAATATATAATTATTAATTTATTTTCACCAGAGAATATTTTCTCTCCCATATTAGTTAATTTAATTAGAGCTGGGCGAGGCGTTGCATATCAAACGGATAAGAATCAGTTGGAAGCAGAGCTCTGTATGCTCTTGCCGCAGCAGCTGAATATGCGGTTTCAGTTGGATGCACTTCATCCCAGAAAGCATATTGGGTCCTGTTGCTGCATGTCTTTCCAAAAGGTATGCATAGTGGCGCGAACAGCTCCGACACTTGACAGCAGGCCGCATTTGAAACTGTAATGGAACCTGCAGATCAGACATGCACACAGGATTCAAATTTCATTCCATCTCATGAGTCATCTGCATGCAGTACGTAACCTGCAAATTAAAGATCAAGAAGAAGAAGAAGAAAGAAGAAGAAAAGGCAGGTAGGAGGTGTTGAGGTAATATTAATTATTATTGTACCTGGAGAGCTGGCCGTTAACGAAATTCCAGTAGAGTTTATGAAGATAAAAGTAGCATTGGTTAGATTGTTATTGAGGTCGGACACCAGTGATTTAAGGCCATTATCGAAAAGCATGACTGCCTCGTTGATTTTGTCGACACATCCAGAAATATTGTTACCTCCGTACATTCTCACTTCATATGGAGTACATCAACGTATATAATTAATATATATAAATATTACGTTCCCAAAAAATTCTTATAAAAATAAAAATAAAAATTTACAATTTCATGACATATCTTTGTAAACCAAGCATTAATGTTTTTGATCGTGTAGATATATATACCAACCCTTAATTGCTGAGAGAGTTTTCGAAGGAGAATTTGAGCGTATTGAGAAGGGGTAAATATGCGACTAATAGGGTAGAACTTGGGCGAGAAGTAGTTAATGTTGTAGTCATTAGTGCCGATGGCAACCGAGTATATGCATTTGTTTAAGAGTTGAGTGGCGTTCTTATTTCCCAACTTATTGATAATGAGCGACACCGTTTTTTGGTGATTTATCAACTGCTCATCCATGGGTATCAGATCACCCTGCAAAAATTAATGAACCAATAATTACATAGAAGAATATATATATATATAGCAACGTCGACCGGACATATTTATATTTATGCGTATGCATGCATGCAGTTGAATAGTATGGATGCAATATGCCACTTTCTGTGCACCTAATTAATTACCAGTGATTTTCTAGATTCAGTCAGAATTCCCGATCCGCCAGATGCATAATTGACACCCTTAAGTATTTTGTCCACCGACCCGACGGCAGCATTAGCGTAGGGTGGGATGGAATCCTCAGGGAAACCCAGTTTTTCCGCTGCATGAAATGAAAAAAAGTGTTCAAAAGCATGATCATGTGTATAACATACATATATATATATATGATGGATAAGGGGGATCTTCCAGAGAATATAGATCTACTAGAAAAGAGATATTCGTTTGAGAATGGAGATCGAAAAGAAGTCTTTTGGTAGGCGATTTTTCTCTCTTTCTGTATCGGAAAGTCTGTGTAGTGGATATATAAGTTTATATAAAGAAAAAGGTAATGAAATTGAAAATGGGTCTTCCAACGGGGGGACTGTATGCTTGTACCGCTGTCTAGACAAAGCGAGGACCCTCCAGAAAAGCCAACTCAATGAAGAGCAGGATCTGAGCGAACGAGAGCGATTACACCCAATGTCTTTATCTAGCCTTAAGCCAAAGTAGTCAGTGGTCATGATTGTTCCTTAGTGCGACCAGTACTTGCGAGTATTGGCGTGTCGGGGGATATATGTATGTATGTATGAGTCCCCAAATTGACATGGCAATATGTACCCGTTAGCCGTTTTTTTTTTTTTTTAAAGTTGTACGTCCCGTTCCTTTCCCACTTTCCCAGTCTCCCGGCCAGAACCAGCCTGTTGTCGTTTGTAGTGTTTTCCCCGTTTCTTTCCACTTCATATCGTCCCCTTCCGTCGGCCGGTAAGTTTTTTTTTGCTGTTTTTCGAAGTAGATCATTCCAATACCACTTTCCCGGCAACCAAACAGATTATCATCACTTTCTCTTTTCCTTGGTCAAAATGGTATATGCTTTCTACCAAGCCAGCCGTTCAAAGGTCAGAGACAAGAGCAATGATAAGATAATTTTAAGATTACAAGTAAAGATGATACTAATTGGTAAAAAACTAGAAATAACTTACAAATTAAGTCTAATATATATTAAGAGATAATCCAACAAGACATCTAAAAAATCATACACAAATTAATAATTGACGTTTTTCAAATAAATCGCTGCCCATTCTTTGGAAGCACTAAGATTTCCATCTTCTCCTATATACAAAAAGCTGCAATTTTTGTCCCTTCAAACTTCCAAATAAAAGAGAGAAGCACAAAACTGAGATTTGGGTCTCTTCCTCCCCATCAACCATTTACAATGTCCAGAATGACAGAATCAACATGATATTTACAAACTCGAAAGAATGAGGGCAACCGATTTCAAAGAACCATATATAAGCGCAATAATAATATATAATAATCAAACCCATACGTGTAACAAAGGTCATGGAAGCCGAATCAAGTTAGAAATCATTTCACTTGGATAGCTTCGAAACCCACCCTACATTAGGGGCCGATACGCACCCAAGTCGGAGAGTCAACCCAGGTCTCATTTGAACTCCCCTGCACGGCGGAGGGTTGTCGGTGAGGGTTGTGGCAACGGTAGTGTGGGCGAGGGGAGAAATGATACTTGTTTGTTTTCACAACTCACTTCAATTTATTTTATCTAATCTAATTATTAAAATTTTTCTAAATTTTTATACAAAATAAAATAAATTTTTTAAATTTTAAAATAAAAATAATATTAAAAATATATATTTTAATAATATTTTATTCAACTTTTAAATTTATTTTAACTCATTCTTATTTCATCAATAAAAACAAACGAAGCAGTCTATGCCTGAGCTTGGGAAGGGAAAAGGTGGGCCGGGAGGGGCGAGGAGAAGCAGGAAAAAGAAAAAAGAAAACCGCGTGGTACATACCAGTTTTTGTGTCCTTAATATTTTCCTCTCTCTCTCTATCTATATATATATTTATATATATATATATAAACTCAGGTAGAAAAAGAAAATGCATACCAATAAAATCCGGCAGATTACGACCGTTGGTAAACCTCCCCGTCGTCCCATTGGGGAAATCAATCCCATATGGTGGATAATTAGCTTTTGCCAACGTTGCACGGTTATTATTGTTCCCGTTATCGGAAAACGAGTCCCCAAATATGAATAAACAAGGTACTTGGGGCTCACCATTAGCAAAATGTTGCTGCAGGAAATTTGACACCAGCAAGAAGGTAAGCAGCTTCCCTAGTATCATGATAAGCCAATATGCCATTATTAATGACAACGTCGATCAAAAAAAACTAAGGGGACCTTCGGAATTATGAGACAGTAGTACGTAGTAGTTCTGAGAAACGAAATCAGGAGTTGAAGGTGAAATACTTGAAACTCTGTCCTATATATATATATATATATATGGCCGGCCAGATTTCTAGTCACGATCGATGATCTAAAATGGGAGTAAATGCTCTTGAATAAAGAATAGATTAGCTAGCCCATGCTTGCATTTTTAAGATCAACGGGGACAAATTATAAAATATAATAAATAATTCAATTTTTTTAAATCTCAATTCAATTAATTTCAAATCTCAAAACAATAAATTCTAACAATATTTTATTTAACTTTTATCTAAAATTATCTTATCTCATCTCATCTCATCTCACTATCCAAACGAGACTTAATAATCTTGACTTGCTCACATAGAATTAGGAATAAGTTATAAGTTAATTATTTGAGAAATGCTTTGGGACCCAAATTTGGGTCCCGAATGTATCCCGAAAGCTTTTTTTTTTTTTTAATAACTTAGTGATTAAAGTAGTATTTTTAAATGATATTGTAAATTTTTTATATTTTTTTAAATATTTATAATGATTAAAAAACATGTAAAAAAAAAAAAAATGACATGCACTATTCGGTGGACACCTTCGAACTACTTTTTCGATATATAGCAGTGGCCGGGCATGACTCTTAATTATTTTGGCTCCTATATATGCAATTAATGGAAGTAACGACTCAATTAAATATTTCACAATCCTCGAGCTCGATTGAGTCGTACGTATATGGATAAATATAAATATATATATATATATATATTCGTTCGTTCATACATAAAGCTGGCTACCTACATTTTATGAGAAATTCAAAATACACCTATCTAGCTAGAAAGGCCGCTTGTACAACCCAAAAAAAATGCTACGTCCAGTTACCTGCATGCATGCATGAAGTAGTACTGATCAAATGGTCCCATATTCATTGCTAGCAATTGAAGTTAATTTTGAACTCTTTAATTAGGAATTAATGCAGCATCTTAGATAGATTAATCTCATGTTTCATGTTTATAGAATGTTTGTGACTGCATGCATGCAGAAAACGTACGTACTTTCCGATTAATATAATTTAGCAATATTGGTTCTCGATAATTATATATAGTTTTGTCATTTGTGAATATGCATCTGACTGTCACCCGAAACAAGTTACATGAACTGAACAAAGAATATTGTCATTAATCGAGTACGTACGGAGGTGGTCTTTCTGCAAGTTGGAATATTACCAACTACCGCTATAAATAAATTAATTAATTAAGCATTGTGAGCTAGCTCCAATATATACGATATTAGGCCCTTGGCCGGCCTAGACATACATCGTGCGCTATTCACTGATCATCTACTTCGCAATTTAAGTTGAAGAAGATCTGGTCGATTTACCCAGCTCTCTCTAAAGATGAGTTTTTTCTCTTTTGAGTAGTCTTCCGAGTTAGGTCTCCTTCCTTTTACTCTGAACCAGTAAATCCCACCTACCCTCGTAGCCCTCTTGACTTTATCAGCCCTCACTATCATTCCTCTTCCCTACCAACCGTTCCATCCTCCCATCCCTTTCCAAAAGTTATCTCTAGTTAACCATGTCATCCGAAAAGGAGCACTCAAGCGTTGACTCTCTTATCAACCAAACACAGGCCCTCACCTGGGATGACATTATTTTGATCCTCGAAAAAGAAACTGCTGAAAAGATTTCCAACCATGCTTTGATTGGTAAGTTAGTCTCTTTCAAAAAGATAAACAAGCACACTTTGCACTTCACTATTCGTGCTATTTGGAGTTTTATTTAAGGACTTACCATTGAATACATTGGTCCTGATACCTTTCTTTTTACCTTCCCATCCTTGATTGAGAAAGAAAGGGTCTTTTCTCAACGTGGAACTTTAAGGGTTATCACATGGTGCTTAAAGAATGGCCTCCTAGTCTAAATTTGGCTGAAATTGATCTCACTCACTCTGCATTTTGGGTTCATATCCATGGGCTTCCCCTAGAGATGATGACTGAGGGTAATGCAAAAAAAATAGGCAGAGTCCTAGGCAATCTCTTGGAAATAGATCACGCTTTCCTCCCCTGTAATGGGATCAAACAGTTCCTCAGGATCTGAGTGGATATTATGTAACACCCGTCTTTGGGGTGGACCTTTTTGTAAAATATTTTAGAAAATAACGACGAAAATTACCGTCCAATTTAAAACCTTTTACAGTCTTTCCCAGGGTGCAAGACTTTACGTTATAAAATGAAAAATGTTTTTATAATAAAAGAGGTCTAGAGTGGAAAATATAAATCTTGAAAATAAAAAGGCATTTTCGTACATTTAAAACCTTCATACCTAGACCTCCGTGCTCTTTCTCTTTGGCTGTGTCCCTCCTGGGAGTACTGCCCATTTAGCTTCCTGTGGGGGGAGGGGCACACATAAAAACTACAATGAGTCGAATTCTCAGTAAGCATTACTTTATACCGTTAAAATATAGCAACGTAGGTTTTCATTCATGCATTCATCATTCCATACATACAATACGTACATGCATATATGTTTTCATTAAAAACATCAGTGGACGGGGGCTTTCTTCTTTAAATATGCTTTTCTTTTCTTAAAACGTTTTTCCCATCACTGCATTCGTTTCTTGAAGAATGCAATGCATTCATACATATAATTACTTTTCTTTCATTTTCATAGGCTGGTGCACATCGTTGCGCCCCGCGTGCTGGGGTTAGCGGCCTTTTGGGCCGATGGATTCGCCCGTGGCCACGGGTTAGAATCCCTTTCCGTTAGGGTGCAGCACTGGGTGCACTACCAGATACTACTGCCCGGCATTACAATCTGCCCATTCATTTCATGTGGCCGTTACGTAGTTTTATACATTCATTTATGCCACATGCCATTCATTCATTCATGTCAGCTCTAAGGAGCTGAGGCTTTCATTTATTTCATTGCATGGGCATGAGCATTCATTCTTTTCTTTTCTTTTCATTTCATACTTTCATAGGAAAAATATCTTTTTCATGAGAAAACGTATCTTTTCATGGAAAACGTCTTTTAAAAGCATGGGCTTAAACGTCATCTTTCGTGGCATCATTTAAAACATCAGTTCGTAGGAACATTTAAAGCATCAGTTCTCAGGGATGTTTTAAAACACTTTCTTCACGTTGCTTAAAGTATCGGTTTGAAGCTCGGGGCATGGGCCTCGAAACTTCCTTTCTTTTCTTTAGAAAATACGTACAATAGATACATCGTATATTCATTCATTCATATGCATACAATTAATACTTTTGAGTGCGTAAAAATGGGCTTTCATAGAGGGGCCGTACATAAGTATACCTTTCAATACTTAGCATGCTTTCTTTAAAAACATCTTTCATGTCCTTTTCGTAAAGCATCTTTCATGGAAAAAATGTTTCTCTTTCTTTTTCTTACATACTTTAGAAAACTCTAGAAGAGCATAAACGTAACACTTACTTGGACTCCATGCTACTTTCATACCATACAGTCCATTCATGCGCGTGTCAGATGGCAACCTACATGCATACATAACCTTAACGTTATTTTCTATCTAGTGCATAAACAATTGAATTAGAAATGGAGCTATACTTTACTTAGAACACTATCCTTATATCCCGTGCTCTTTCACGTTCCTTACTATGGTAAAACCCTTGGAGACCCATTACGGTCTCTACTTCCTTCAACCTTACGTTTTACTTCGAGTGCTTACTCGCTAAGATGAACTCATGATTCACCTTAGGATTAAGACACTAGGACCTTTGTCCCGTTCTTCTCATTAATCACGTTCTGACGCATGACTTAGACTAACTAAGTCACGCATCTATTTCTTAGACAGTACCTTCGCCATTACCCTCATGTATCTTAGCTCACTCTACTTCTCATGACCATCCATACTCGTCACACGGCTCCAAGCTACTCTGAGGCTTGAGCACTGTGTAACCATACTTAGGACAGATTACCCATTACATATGGTGAATCCGTCCGGCACGTGCGTTTAACTAGATCACACACGTACCTTACTCCTTTATCACCTAAGACCATCATTTAATACATTGTTCACGAATTCGTATGGCGAATGCCATACTCCGTTACCAACCTTCTCATAACTCGGCTAGCACGACCTTTCATGCTAGCCGTACCTCATGACAGTTCATCCCAACACTTGACACGATGGGACTCTGTTCATGAACACACTTTACGTCACGCCACATAGCTCGAGACTAAATCCCAAACTATACCGTAATCCTGTCACATCACCTCACATACATCCTAAGTCATCACAGCGCAACTCCATGATTGACCACATCACATCATGACGTTGCCCAATCATGCTTCCGCTGCACTGCTCTGATACTTCTTGGCCACTTAGCACATACTTCTGGCCATAAGTCGACTACACGGCGACGTTTATCGCCGTAGACTACAGCCATATCACAATATCTTACGTCACGCTATATAGCTCAAGACCATTCACAAGCTACACCGTGACCTTATCACGTCACCTCTGACATTCCTATATGTCAACTTCCCACTCATCACGAGTATGGTTCCTCACGTACTCCCGTCACATTATGACACCTCGTCAAAATCCCGCTACATCACTCTTACGCTAACTTTTCACCCATCGTAAGCACGACCTCTTAATCGACCACGTCACTTAGTGACGTTGCCCAGTCATGCTTTCGCTGCGCTACTCTGATACCTTTTTAGCCACTTCGCACTTATTTCTAGCCATAAGCCAGTCACATGGCGACACTCGTCGCCTTGGACTACAGGCCATATCTCACACTTCGAGACACTGTTCCACAGTTCCTGACACCATACATCAAGTCCTTATCCCATCAACTACGAAATCATCCTTATCTTCGCGGCACGCCATACAGTGTATCGCTGCACCTCATGAAGTACACTCCTCATGTACTCCCTTCACGGACTATGCCACATCACCACTATGGCACACACGCCATATGGTGCATCACTCTACCACAGAGTACACTCCACGTGTACTCCCTTCACAAGATTACGCCATATCACCACTATGGCATGCACGCCATATGGTGCATCGTCTCACCACATGGAGTACACTCCTCGCGTATTCCATACACGGCACTACGCCACGTCACTGTTATGACATACATGCCATACGGTGCATCGTCTCACCTCATGGAGTACATTCCTCGCGTACTACATACACGATACTACGCCACGTCACCGCTATGGCATACACGCCATACGGTGCGTCATTCCACCATATAGAGTACACTCCTCGTGTACTTTGTACATGACACTACGCCACGTCACCGCTATGGCATACACGCCATACGGTGCATCGTCTCTCAACACAAAGTACACTCCACGTGTACTCCATTCATGGTACTACACCACGTCACCGCTATGGCATATAAGCCATACGGTGTATCGTTCCACTACATGGAGTATACCCCGCGTATACTCCATTCACGAAGCTCCTCCATATCACTAATACGGCACACATGCCGTACTGTGTAACGTTTCCCAACATGGAGTACACTCCACGTGTACTCCATTCACGATACTACACCACGTCACAGCTATGGCATACACGCCATACAGTGTAACACTCACCACATGGAGTACACTCATCGCGTACTCCATACACGGTACTACGCCATGTTACCGCTAAGGCATACACACCATACGATGCACCGTCTCACTACACGGAGTACACTCCACATGTACTCCTTACAAGGCACTAGGCCACGCCACTACTACTGCACATACACTACCACCACACTTCACAGCACAGTCCACAACACTACACAGCACACTTCCCAACTACGCCCAACACTTCACCACAGTATGTCACATCACCACTACACAGCGAACCCTATAATACTAACAGCACAGTCCACAACCTAGTCAACTAGCTAGCATCTAACATCTAATATAAATAGCGAGGGATAGAGATTTATACCATCGACGGAATAACCTGTGCGTCACTCGCTAGCCGTCACAGTGATAACGTCGAAAGGAACGTACGGGGTGGCTACACCACGTACAGTGGCTGTTTAGACGTTTAGATAGCTAGGTGTGGTCTTGGAATGGCCTAAGGTGGCCTTGATGATGATGGCAATGGGCATAACACTACAGCTCTAGCCGTGTGCAGTGGCGGTCAGTCACGCGCAGTGACTGTCCATCACGTGCAGTGATTGCCCACCACATAAAGTGGTGGTTTGGGCCTAAGGCTTGGCTAAGGGAAACTGCCGGAGGAGCCGTGGAGGCTCGGTGGTGGCGACACGATGGCCTACGGTGGCTGGCCGTGCACTGTGAGGGAGGAGAAGCCATGGGAGAGTGAGAGAGTGTGTGGGGCCGTGGGTGGCAGATCGGGGCCGTGGGTGGTCCGGTTGGCTTCGTGGTGGCCTGAGTATGCCGGAGAGGGTGGTCACACGCCGTGGGTAGCGGCGCAAGGCGGCGGGGGAGGCTAAACCCATGCGGCGTCCGTGGGAACACCGGGAGGTGGAGGAGAGGCCTACTGGCCGTGGGTTCATGGGAGGAGGAAGGGGGAGACCTGGTGAGTCTCGTGGTGGTGTCCGTTGGCCGAGATGGCCGCGGACGACTACGCTAGGTGGCTGCACAGTGAACCTGTGCATGGGTTTGCTGTGCTCGTGCATGGTGGAGAAGGTGGCTGCATGGGAGGGGCTGAGGCCGCTGGAGGGGGCCGGTCGGTGGCAGGGGAGGCTACCGTGGGAGTGGTGGCGCTGGAGAACAGCGCTGGAGGCACCAAGCCCATTCAGACTGTGCACTACCGATAAAGAGGAGAAGAGAGCATGAGGAGGAGCTACCGGAGTAGGGAGGCTCGCCGGCGTGAGGGGAGGCCGGTCGGAGGGGCGGTGAGGCTCACCGGTGCACGGCGGCGCCGGGCTGGGGGTTGGAGGAGTGCAGCCAAGGGGGGCTCGCGTACTGGGCAATCCAAAGGAGAGAGAAAGGGGAGGGAAAAGTGAGGGAGAAAGAGAGAGGGGCTGGGGTTTTATACTAAAATCCGACTTCTGGGGGTCTATAAAATGGTCTACGATGACCCTTAAACACTGATTTAAAATGCGTAAACGTTTATTTAATTAAAAGCATTGAGAGGAATAAAGGTAGAATATTATTTAAAATAATATTCCCTCATCATTTATAAAATGATGAAGTCTTACTTAAAATATTTAAAAGAATAAAAATATTAAATTAATTAAAGATTCCCTCATTATTTAGATCACATAATATTTTAAATAACTGGAATCATTTATATAAAATGATTCCCACAATTATAATATTTTTGGAGCTCTTCAAAGATGTTATAATTGAGTTATTTAAAATATTCTTTAGTTAAATAATAATAGGAATCTTCCATTTAAAATACACAACTTTAAAACACAAAGCTAAGTTTAGAAATCACGTAGTATCTTTAAAAACACGCCATCGGGGTCTGGCACGCATAACGGGGCTCCTAGATATAAAGGGGAGGAGCGGGCTGTCATATCAGAAGTAATTGCTTACGTCAGAAGAAGGAATGAAGGAGAAAGGTGTTACATATTAATACAGATAGACCACTGTATGAGGGCTTCATCCTACCTCGTCTTAACACTCAGCTTGCGAAGGTTAGTTTTAAGTATGAAAGGCTTTTCGAGTTTTGCTATAGCTGTGGTCGTCTTAGTCACCTTCTACAGACGTGCCATATTTTTATCAGTCCTATTGACAAGCTTTTTTTCGGCCCTTGGATGAGAGTAGAGTCCCAGGAAGCAAGAAAAATGCTACGCCTGGAAGAATCTCTTAGAGACCTTCATCAACCCAATAATCAAGTCTATCAACTGTTTGACCAAATGAATCAAATTCCGGCATCCCTTCCACGGGTACGTATTAGAGAACCCCTATCCTCTTCGCATATTGAGGGATCAGGCACCTTTGAACCACTTCAAAAAAATAAAAAAGTGGAACACTTGGGGAAAGGCAAGGCCACCATTGTCAACACCGAAGAAGGACAAATGAAGGAATTTTGCATTAACAAACTCTTCTCTATGAGTTCAGTTCAGAGTAAGGCCAACCTAAACGAAGCCACTGTTCATGCTGAAGCTTCCCGCAAGATCTCATTTAAACAACTTCAACATCGACATGGCGAAGATCTAACCCACAAACAAATAATTCAGTGTCATTTAAGGAGGGCCACCAATACTTCAATGCCAATACAGGTTTCTCTTATGCTCTGTCAATTTCTTCTGTCGTAGAGCCCTCAACCATCCAAGTGCCCTCCTGGTCTCCCAATGTCTAAGTTGGATTTGATCAATACCGCAAATGCCCCTCTGAGTCTGCCTTATAATTTGATGAGGAATTCACCCAATATTGGCACCAAGGAACCCGTAGGGCCTCATAATCAACACCTCCCTCATAACACAACTCATATCCCAACTCAAAGAAAAAACAAGCCCATCCGAGACCCAGAATCCAAGTCATAATATTTCACTCTTGGTTAGTCCTTCGAGTAAGGCATGCTTCGCCATCAACTCCATTCAACTGAATCCAACGGCATCTTTACTCCAGCACATCTGCCCCACCTGGTCAAACAAGATCTACATACCTCATCCTCATCTTTGAACGAAAACCCACCTAATTCGAAATGACTTTCTCAACAGTTGTTGACTCCCATCCCGTAGATTCCATCCTGACTGAGACAATGAAGAAGAGGAAAATCTCATATGAAGAGAAGAGCTTGTACATCAACCCCCATAAAAAATCTTTCCCAAGCTCCCCCCACCAGATTACTCTTGAAGAGCCAGAAGATGACTATGAGGAAGAAAATGGCCACGGCAACCCGAGGTGCTTCCCTGATCCAACAGAAGAGGTCTAGCAACCAAAGAAAGATCGATCCCACAGATTGGTCCCAACACAGAGATCAAACATCAGATATGCTCCATATCAACACCAACAACTGAAGGCAACCGGTAACAAAGTCCAGTCCCAGACTATGAATCTTTTTCCCATGAATCCAATGACCGATGTGGTAGGGTCCATACTGTCACCAGTGGATAAATGAGAATACAAGTTTGGAACTGCTGAGGAATCGCCCGGCCTCGTGCAATCAAGACTCTTAGGGCTAATATTGGGCTTTATAACCCTGATATAATTTTCCTTCCTGAATATCTTTTAGCTTCTAATGACTGTGCTAGAATTGTTAATAAGCTTGGTTTTGTGCATTTTGTGTTCTCTCCCCCAGCTAGTAAATGGGGAGGTCTTTTGCTTTTGTATCGACCTGGAGTCGATATAGAAATTGTTCATATCTCTTGTAATATAATGGCTGTTTTGGTGTACTCGGACCCCAGTCATCAGCCGTGGCTTCTTAATTTAATTTATTGCCCTGTCAACTATCGAAACAAACTGACTCTCTGGGATCTCCTTTCGGGTATTATCGAATCTTTTCCGGGTCCATCTTTAGTCTTAGGGGATTTTAATTCTATTACCTCTCAATCTGAAAAAATGTGGTGGAAAACTCTTTGCCCAATCCTCTAAACCAAAGGATCTTGTTTTGTTTATGGAAAATCAGGATTTTGTGGATCTCGGGTTCTCGGGTTCAAAGTATACTTGGTCCAATAATAGATTCGGACCTCACCATATAAAGGAATGGCTTGATAGAGGTATCGCGAACAATTCTTGGTTAAATCTGTTTCCTCAAGCCAATATTTCCATCCTTGCCCGGATTTCTTCTGATCATGCACCTATCCTCCTCGACACGTCCATCAATGCAAGCCAACCCAAGTCTTTCAAATTTAAAGAGTTTTGGCTTAGGGACCCTTCCATTTTCTGACTCATAAAGGAAGCCTGGAGTACCACATTCTCTGGTTCACCTTCCTTCGTTCTCTCAAAAAAGCTCAAAGTCACCAAGAAAGCCCTTCGGGAATGGAATCTCAAAACCTTTGGTCACATTCAAACCAATCTCAAAGCCTTGACATCCAACTTTCAGCTATCCAAGCACAGGATTCTCCCTCTACTCACTTGGAATTTGATCTTAAAGAGAATATTAATGAGTTGCTTTTTAGAGAGGAATCTCTTTAGAGGTAAAAGTCTAGAAACACCTGGCTTACCTCCACTGATCTTAGCACCAAGTTTTTTCATGCTTCCACCACCATTAGGCGTAGAAGGAACAGTATTAATAGCCTTAAGATTGATAGGAACTCTTGGACTTTAGATCCGAACATCATCTCCTAGAAGATCATAGCCCATTTCCAATCGGCCTTCTCTTCCACTCACCCTGTTCCTATGGATAACATAGAGAATTTGTTTCCCAGAAAAATCACTGACATGATAATGAATTCCTTTGTAAAATCCCTAATGATGCTGAAATTACTTTGTCAATCTGCTTTTATCCCCGGTTGTCTCATTCAAGATAATACCATCCTAGCCCAAGAGATTTTCCACAGTATGAAGAAAATAAAGGGGAGAATCGGTCAAATGGCCATTAAGAGTGATATGGCCAACGCTTTCGATTCCATGAAGTGGTCTTTTATCCTTGATATTTTAAATTTGGCAGGATTTAGGCCAGTTTGGATAGCGAAAAGTGTTGAGAAGTGTTGTGAATAGTTGTGAGTAGAGATTGAAGTGAGTTTGTGGGTCCCATTGAAAGTGTTTTGAGTTGTTTGGATGTATGAAGTATGTTGAGTTGTTGACTTTTGGATAGGTAGTGAAAAAAAGTGTGGGTCCCATAAATATTATAGTGATTTTATAATAGTGATAAAAATTATAGTAATTTTATTTTAATTTATATTAAAATATTATAGTGATTTTATTTTTAATTTATATATAATGGTGATAAATATTATAGTGTATTTTATATATATATAATAGTGATAAAAATTATAGTAATTTTGTTTTATTTTTATATTGTAATAGTAATAAATATTATAGTATTTCTTTTTCTTTTTCCTCTCTCTCTCTCTCTCTCTCTCTGTCTCTCTCTCTCTCTCTCCCTCCTCTGGCCCGATCCTCTCCAAACGCCCGAAATGGGTTTCAGCCCAACCCGGGCACCGCCATGCGCCGCCCAACCTCACCGCCACCACCAGCGACTCCCCCAGCCACCACCGATGTCCCCCACGCGCGGCTCTCTCTCTCTCCCTTGCGCAACCCAACCGAAATGGGTTTCGGTTGTTTCTCTCCATTTGCGCCGCCGTACGCGGCCACCCAACCTCATCGCCACTACCGGCGACTCCCCCTCGCGCCGGCGACCAAGCCAGCCACCATTGATCTCCCCCACTCGCAGACCCAGCCACCACGAACCTCCATCTCCCTCCCCGTTGCACACACACAAACTATCATCTCCCTCTCCGTCGATCACCTCTGGCTTTTTTGGAGAAGAATGTAATCGAAATGGGTGCGAAGAGAGAGGGAGAGAGAGAGAAGGGTGCGAAGGATGTGTAGAGAGAGGGAGGGAGAGAGAGAATGGTGCGAAGAGAGAGGGAGGGAGAGAGAAATCCTAACGCCATACGAAGAGTCTGGAAGGGAGAGAGCAAGGTGTGAAGAGAGAGGGAGGGAGAGAGAAGTCTTTCTGGCCGTACAAGAATGGTGCATTTGGATGGATAACACTTCTCATCCGTACGAAGTTATCTGAGATGACTTGAGGTATCTTGACTACCCAAACACAGCCTTAGAAACCAATGGATTAATTGGATTCAGGAGTGTATCACTACTGTGACTTACTCCATAATCATCAATGGGTCTCCCCATGGATTCTTTCATCCCTCTAGGGGCCTTCGTCAGGGTGATCCTCTCTACCATTTCCTTTTCATCTTAGGTATGGAGGCCCTGTCGAGACTTATTGTAAAAAAGGAGCAGTCCAACGGACTCAGGGGCATCAAACTCTCTAGAAATGGCCCGACCATCTCTCATATGCTTTTTGCGGATGATCTTTTTTCTCTTTGGATCTGCCACCTCGACCAATGCTCAAAAATTTTTTGACTGTCTTGATACCTTTAGCAATTGGTCTAGCCAAAGCATCAACATCCGAAAATCTTCTATTCACTTTAGTAGAAATACCTCCTAGGAGGTCATAAATGATGTCAGGAATACTTTCAACTTCAAAGTTTCCCCTCCGAAATCTATTTACCTGGGTCTCCCTCTCCCCAATGATGTAGACAAAAAGGCCTTTCTTTATGACTTAATGGACAAGATCCGCAATAAACTTCAAGGTTGGAAAGCAAAAATTCTTTCTCAAGCTGCCAAAACCTGTCTCATCAAAGCAGTAGCTAGCTCCATTCCCACCTATGTCATGTCCTCCTCTCTCATACCCAAAACCATACACCAAAAATTAGACTCCCTCTTTAGAAGGCTTTGGTGGGTATATAAGGAGAATGTCAGCAAGAAATTCACTCATATGTCTTGGAAGTCTATTCGTCTCTCCAAATCTATGGGTGGTCTCGGCCTAAAGGACATGTCTCACCTCAATTCAACTCTGGTTACCAAATATGCCTGGTTCATCATTAATGGTTCCTCTAGTCTTTGGAAGGATGTCCTATCAATGAAATATTTAGGATCCTATTCCTTCTTTGATGTCCCCTCTAAAGCCACTGATTCTCGATTTTGGAAGAGTATTCTCAATCAAAGAGATTTTCTCAAATCCAGCATCTGCTTTCAAATCAATAATGGTAATTCCACGAGGGTTTGGCTTGATCCTTGGGTCCCCTCTGCTCCTAGCTCTATAACCCTTCCTAATCCCACCAACCATGTCGTCCCTGATTATAACATGACTGTTTCTGAGCTCACTCTTGAAGAACCTAGGAGGTGGAATGTCCTTATAAATATCCTCTTCTCAGAAAACACTGCTAAAGCTATTCCAAAAATTCATTTAGCCAATCATAATTTCCATAAGGCGCAAGACAAGATCAAATGGATCCATCACTCCTCGAGAAATTTCTCAGTTAAATCTGCCTATGCAGCTCTAGTTGCTAGGAGTAATCTTTCTCTTTCTGACATTCAGCTTTTTAACTGGAAGAACCTTTGGAAATTGAAACTTCAAGACAGGCTGAAACTTTTTCTCTGGAAATCTAGCCAGAACATCATTCTTACCAAGGTCAAGATTAACTCCGTCATCCATCTTGAAGAGGACCATATTCTTTGTCCCCTTTGCCAATCAGAACCTGAAGATATATCTCATCTTTTCCTTAACTGCCCCTACTCGAGAATTCTATGGAGAAATTCCAATTGGCCTTTGGACATTGCCACCTTTGCTAGGCAGCCTTTTTCTTCCTGGATTAAAAATATCCTCAACCCCTCTCTTGCTCTAAAAATCCCAGAGGAAGACCATCATCATTTCTAGATTTTTACTGTCATTGCTATGGACAATCTGTGGTTTCTCAGAAATAAAATAGTACAGAATCAGATTTCTATCTGTCCATCCCCTACTCAGTTTGCCAAGTCAGTCTTGTTCACCTTCCAGCAACACACAAAAGCCTGGGTCAGTGTCAACTCTCAAAAGGAAACTAGGAAGGTTTGTCAGCCTTTAGGTTCTTTCCTCATCCGTTTTGATGTCGCAGTCAGGGATCAAGGGAGTATTATATCTTCCATATGCTGGAGTGACTCTGGTGAAATCATTTTTACAATCACTGATCTCATATGTAGCACGAGTCCTAACAGGGTGAAGCTAGAGCGGCTTTGATGGCTATTACTGAAGCAAAAAGAAGAGATATGCAAAATATTATCCTTGAAGGGGATTCAAGCATCACTATAAATGCAATTTCCAAGCCACCAAAAGTTCAAGATTGGACATTGAGCCCTATTATCAGTGACATCAAGTATCACTTCCTTTCTTTCTTTTCGTGAAAAGTTAGGAAGATTCATCGGTCTGAGAATTGATGCGTGCACAACTTGGCGCAATGGGCAGCGGCGACGCAAGCCTTTGGAAACATCCCTCTTATCCACATACCACCTTCTCTTTTGAAGTTTTATAGTGGAAAAGACCTACCTGTTTAATTATGTATCTATGTATTTGTATCAAACTTTTATGTATCTGGACTTATTTGCTAATGAATGTAGTTTAACTTGCTCAAAAAAAAAAAAAGTTGAAGAACAAATTGCATCAATCCTAGACCCTACACCCTTGCAATGCACTAATTACAGAAGACTAATGAACAGGTTGATCCTTTCTTGGTCGTTTATATTAGCAAAAGAGCGAAATTAATTTGAATCTCATATGTACGTCATCACCTACATATACAGTAGTGGAGAGCTTACATATATAGGAGTGCAGGGATGGACGGGGTTGAGAGAGAAAGAGGAAGGTGTAAGCGCAATCGTTGATTTCAGATTTCAGAAACCTCAATATTATGATCTTGATGGTTAAAGGTTTAATCAAATTCCTATAGCTTTAATTTAGATCAATGGTTGAGTTTTTAATAATTGGTATCAAAGCAGGTACCATGTCACAAGTTCAAGTTACGGAAGGGACGACCTATAGGCTGGATTAAAATGTCTTGGTACTATATATATGTGAGCATGGTGTTAAGTCATGAAATATCGATAGATGAGTGAAGCCGCCAAAATAGAAAGCGCTACCACCGAGTTAGTGTTGATAGAATGGGCCGCCGTGGACGTCAGATTTAGAATCATGACGGAATGTTATGATCCTAAAGGTTAAAGGTTTAATCAAATTAGTATCCAATAGTCCTAAAACTTTTGGATCAATGATTGGGTCTTTAATACTCTAGTTTCGACTTGTAATCAAATTTTGAAATTTCGATCGATATCTCTTGCTTTTGCAAAGATTAATATTGGGAAGAAAACTACAAAGATGATCTAGAATAGTTAGGGCTTGTACAGAGTGTGAAACCCAATTGAAAATTAAAGATGGAACATATAAAAGAGGGACTTTCATATTTAGGGCTTCAATCAATAGCAAATGTAAAGGGAGAGATCGCTAAGTTGGTTGGAGTTAAGATAACGTGGAATGGCTGGCCGGGGACCTGGGTCTCACAAGAAGGATGAACATAATGGCTATATTTGGTTGCTAAAGTGATTTCAACCTATCTCAAATGAGTCAAATTTAAACATTAATGAGATTTACTACCTTTTCAACTTGCCATAAAAAAATTTAACTTATTTCAACTTATTTCATATATTCAAACACATATCTCATTTTTTATATATTTAAATATATCTCATTGAGACTCATAAAATACTATTATTCACATATCAACTCAAATCATCTTAAATTATCTATACTCTCAACAGAATGACAAAACAATACTTTTGTTCCAAAAGATGCTTTCGACCTCTAGTTTACTATCTTTTTACAGAGAGTTGTAAATTGCCACAAATAAGAGAAATTGCAGTCGAAAATCCATACTTTGTTAAGTTTGCAGCCAGATGCTGGAATTTAAGTTGTGACCTTGGAATTTTTAATTTGTCACAAATATACTATTCATAAACCCATCTGGAATTTTTAACGACTAGCAATTTAATTCTCTTAAAAAAAGATTACTTTTTGTGAAAGGAACTAATTAGTGGCCCCAAAATAATTGGCCGCTAAAGATCATAAACGTTGTAGTTTGTATTCAAGAAGTCTATCAATTAGACTGCAAACCACTAATTTATTTAAGATTTTGTTATGTATCAGCCACTATTCATCTCCACATCCTATACCTGACAGTTTTTTTTTCACAGAGTGTAAGGTGTTATTTTACTACTATTAATAAATTATCTCATTACTATTTATAAATTTCTCATCTCATCTCTTCTGTATAATCAAACGATACCTTAATTGCCATAGTCCTTAATGTTATTCCAACTAGCTTTGACTCGACCTCTAATTTCATATCACCCAATAGGAAAAGTGAGAAAGCTGGTGATGCTAATTATCTCGATATTAGAGCACTAATATTGGATTAGCTATCTCAAAGTTAAAATTTGGCTAACATGTGACGTTTTGACTTTTTATTAATTACTCAAAACTTAAACTCTACATTGGATTAGTTATCTCATTCTCTATAATAAAAAAATATTATTATTTTTTAAAACAATTTATTTATTTATTTAAATACTTTTTTATTTTTATTTTCACAACTCTCCCAACAAGAAATTTCTAGTTGAGCAACAAATTGTGCTACTATTACAATCCTTTCGGCACTACCACTATTGTTCACCATCCAACAATCAATACTTTCAGCATTACCACTATTGTTGCCCAAAATGTACAAATCAAATAAAATCACAAGTACAAATAAACTACTCAAGACAACTACAAATCAAATTAAAAGCTTTATAAATAGGAAAAAAAAAAAAACATGCAAGGATGGTTGTTGCCCAGAACTTTATACAAATTATCACACAATGTTGCTGCTCACATATAATAGAAGCTCATAGTTTTTTTTTTTTTCTTAAGAAGAGAACGGTACCCTAAGTTTGTTGATAGTCACCACTTGTGGCGGAGGAAAATCTTGATTACAAACAGACACCTAGGGATTACAGATAATCATAAAGGACCAAAACTCAGGCATCCAAAAGACTTAAAAGAACGTAACAACATACAAATATCCAAGGGTTACTGGACAATCAACAACAAAGCAAACCTTAAAAAACTAAAAAGAAAAGACAATCCTGCAAATAAAAGTCAGCTCACACAGAAGCTCATAGTTGCTTCCCACATATTATCAGAAAATTCACAGAAGCATATAGTTGCTGCTCAAAATTTACGCAAATTATCACAAAACCAACAAGCTCCTTTCACATATAGTTGTTGCCCACATTATCACAAAATATAACAACAACAGTACACATACTTACAACCCAAAATATAACAACAACAATACATATACTTACAGCTTAAAATATAGCTCTTCCTCTGCACAAGTGGCTGCCCAGCCACATGTATTTCAGCACATGTGGCTGCCAAGCCACTAAAATCGGAAAAAAAAAAAGTATTTCATTATAATATTAAATAGATAATAACAGCCCAAAACATAGACAACAAATGGCTACACACCTCCAAAAGATTGAGATGGAGATGGTAATGTATATGTAGATAAAAATCGCTTCTTTGATTCCTCAATTTTTTCTTTTTGAAGAAGGGATCTTCATCAAATGTGGTATACATCCTTGATTCAAGTATAATTGTACAAAATCAGATCTAGATTCATAATTTCAACATGCTCAGTAAACAAAGTTTCATAACTACATTCTTTGAATGAAAACTAAAAACCATAAACAGATTCTTTGAATGTAACTTGTTGCTGCTGTAAAGAGTCTAATGTAAAGTCATGCAACGTGGAGAATGGGTCAGGGTATTTTGACGTTTGGTATTATCTTCCTCTGACTGATACTATTGGAATATTTTAACTTTCCTTTATTTTTCTTGGCTTTCTTTGCAACAAACAAGCCTAATCTTGTTTTGTCCATACTATAAAGTATTATATCTAACACTTTCCTCGGTATTATAGAGGGTCAACCTGATAGTATTGTGAAAGATCACATTTACAATATGGTTTGCTCCTACAATGAGAAGTTAATACTTGTAACAATTATTGGATTTTTTTGGTCTGTGGAAATAACCAATCTTTAAAAGTATTAATCTATTGCAGTTTTCTAAACTCCTGTCAATTGGAAAATTTCTTAAAGTAATTTGATATATTACATTTATGTTTTTTAATCTCTGGACAATATATTAGGTTTGTGTTTCATTATCATCTTGGGACCCAGCAAACTTAATGGAGTCTGAGCAACTTGACTAGAAGATTTTTCCAGGCCCTCACAGGTGTCAAACCTGTGAATATGTAGCTGCAGATGATTTAATTCTTTTCCTCTTTTGTATTTGCCTTCATCTCTGACTGTTGGGAAAAAATAAAGACAAATTTAAAACTAAAATGGTACTCTTTCACCTCTGTCACTGTTCTATGTGGGTAGTGGTGATGTTCAATCGGACTTGTTGCCTGAAATGAGGGTAGAGAAAGGGCTTCGTTGAAGGGACGCCGCCGATGACAAAGGTGATATTGGTAGCGGATTTAACCTCAAATTCATCATATTTGACTGAGCACTAGAATTTGGCTAAACTAATGCCTTTGCTCTTAGGAGCTGGGAACATGCAAGGATTGTTGATGTCGTGTTTTGTGTGCCTGGGCCACTCCACACTAGTAGGGCTCTGGCTCTTTCCTGCAAGGAAGAGAACGGGGGAGCTCGGGGGTCGTGATACCTTCGACGCTCAAATTAGTCTAAGGTTGTGGAAGAAGAAGAAAGAATAGAGACTAGAATGAAATAGCAACAGTGAGAGAGTAACCCCCCTCTCGGCAAAGAAAGTGATATTTATACTTAGCCGAGGTGGATCCCTAAGTGATAGTGACCAGTGGTTGCCCCGTACTGTGATCACATGTTCCTGCTGAACCCTGCTCCACGCCAAACCTGTCAATCATAGCCTAGGCTGTTGTTGGTGCCCAGGTAGACGCTTCGTTCCGTGCCGACCTCTAAGCACATTAACTGCGGCGTGGCTCCCCTGTGGCATGCTTGCCTCTGATTCATTTAATGTGGCGTGACTCTAGAGTGGCTATGTCAAGGGCGAGGGTGTCTCTGATGGTCAGTCAGCCTTGGACGCCAGACTGCCTTGTCAGGGTCGACAGCACCCTTGTTAGAGGCCCTGATCCTGTGTCAGGTTACACCATTTACCCCACTCTCTTGTCAGAATATCTGACTCCACGTTTCTCATCCCAAACTTCGTGGGCCGAGTCGTTCCATCCCAAGTCCTAGGTGCAGACTTGGGCCTGGTGACCTACCCACCCCAGGTCCGGTATCTATCTCAACCCTGTCCTTGGAGATTTCTCCCCTCACAAGGACAATTAGTTTTTAAGAGGACAAAAAGATTAAGTTTATAACCTCTAAAACCCGCTAGCTACCCTGATCTTAATAAATCCTTTAAGATTTTCATTGAAGTTGCTGCATGTTTTATTGATAATATTCAAAATTGTACATACTTTTACCATTTTAAATAAAGTATGTTCACAATTACATAGTATTAATTATTATATTTTTATTAATTTTGAAATATTTATTTTTTTTCTTACTTAAGCGTTGAATTTTTTATTGATGAAGGAATTGAAGTGTGGAAAAATTATAAAACTAATAGGATGTTGAGGCGTTTTAAAAGATAGAATAGAAGGAGCAAAGAAATATAAGTCTCGAACTAAAATTTATAAGTTATTGATAACGAAAAGAAAGAAAAAAAGAGAAGGAAAAAAGCAAATTAAGGAGCCGGCATGAAAAGAAGGGCAGGAGCGAAGGAAGACAGAAGTATACTCATACGAAAATAAGCAAACGTGAAGAAAGAACAGAATTTTTTTTTAAAAAGAAAAGAAAAGATCTAGAAAAAGGAAGAAGCATCAGAAACGGGGGTTATGACGATTATACTTTGGGCAATGGGCATTATAATATAATAACGCTCTGGTCTCAACATTCTGTTGGGTCATTATACTTTAAACTGATTTTGATTTTAAAATTTTTTTTCTCTCTCTCTCTTAAGCCATTACGAAAAGGAAAACTCTAAACGCAGGCATAGCTCGGGCCTGTCCGCGGACGACTTCCTACGTGGAGAGAAGCGCACCGTTTTGGAGTAAATAAACAGTGCGTTTAGTTGGGTTTGAAATTGGGTAAAGCTACTTTCAAAACGGTGAGTTTCATATTTTTACTGAAATTGTTGTCTCTCCCTGCTTTGTCTCCCCTGCCCTCCTCTGTGCGACTCCTGTTCCCAACCCTAACCCTAACGCGACAGACCCGCTACATTATACTGGAGGATTTTGCTCAAAGTTTGACTTCGTCCTAGGTAACTCAAAGTTCAGTTTCTGATTTTCTTTTCCCCTTTTTAGTTTCGTCTGTTTAAGGTGTATTCATTTTGCTGTCATGAAAATATTGATGAAAACATTGAAATCGGGTTTAAAGAAATTGGAAACTGGCCGGCTTGAAGAGGGTTTTTTTTTTTTTTTGTATGGGTTTCTAATTGTTATTTAGGGAAGTTCTGTTTCGCACTTTATGGGTTTTCCTCGTTTGGCTTTTTCTGGATTTTTTTTCTTGGTCTTCTTAAAGTAGAGAAATATGTTATGTTTGTAATTCATTCTGGGTTAGGAGTTGGAATTTTATGTACTCAACTTTGCCTTTTTATATATACAACTTTTTACCATATTTTTCACTCAGCATTTTTTGGAAAAAAAATTTACAACTAAGTTTGGCACTTTTTAAAACTGAATGCAAATGTTCATCTCGAAAAAAATCTCCCTTTCACACTGCGAAAATACTAACCACTTCTTGGTCATTATAACTTATCAACAAGAAAAAATAAAATTAAAAAAAGACAGATCTAAACAAAATAAATTTCTTTTTTTCATTTTTTTCAAATAACAAGTAACTTAAGCACCTAGGTAGATCGTGAACTTTCCCACCATCCATCCACAACACAAACTGGAATTGTCATTTGCCACAAAATCAAAAGCCCAAAAAACTTTAATAAAATGTAATGAATCTGGAATTAAAGAGTATTACCAGGTTCAAAATTTCAAATGGATATGGGTTGCAACAAATATCGCACGCTTGGAGCTAGGACGCAAGAGAATGAAATGGAAATGGCGTTTTCCCCTTCAGCTCGATGAACTGGGCAGCAAATGTCTGCTTTTTCCTTTCCTCAAGCTTGTTCTCCGCTCGTTGCTTTTGCTTTTATTTGGTTTTTTTTTTAATATATAATTGCTGACGTGGCATTTGCCACGTCAGTGTCGTCCGCAGGTAGGCACAGCATCAAGCCTGCCTATAGCAGTACTCATAATGTAGCCAAATTACCCCTCAATCCTTTGGTGCCAAATTTTTTGGCTCAATTTAATATTAAAAAATTTTATTTGCAGTCTTAAATGGAGGACTGTATATGCCATCCCATTAATAAATTGTGGTAAAAGGGAAAAAAATATTATTTTAAAAATGATATTATTGTAATTTTAATTTTTTTAAAATATAACTGCATGAGCTTGCATGAGCAATCCCCATTTGAGAACTATATGTAGACTAACTCTTTAATATTTCACTGAAAAGGAAGGGAGTCTTATGAAGAAACAAATAGGGTTAATTACACTTTACCCTCTCAAACTTTCACTCAATTCATAATGTGCCTCCAAAACTAATAATTGTATCAAAGTGGATCCTCGAACTTTCAAAACTTCCCAAACCCCCATTCCGTCTACCAGCAGTGTCAAATCTAACAGAAATTCACTGTAAAGATGTAATTTTTATCTAATTTATTATCATTGACCATATAAAATATAAAATAATATATGCTATCAATTAATAATAAATTATTAAATATCAACCATATATAAAATTATTTTATACCTAAGTTGCAAGAAAGTATAAATAATCTATGTACACAATGAAATTATTTTATATTCATTAACCATATATAAAATTATTTTATACCTAAGTTGCAAGTAAGTATGAATAATCTATGTACACTATGAAATTATTTTATATTCATTAACCATATATAAATTAATTAAAAAAATATTTAATGATTTATTATTAATTGATAGCATATATTATTTTATATTTTATATGGTCAATGATAATAAAGTAAATGAAAATTATATCTTTACAGTGAATTTTATGTATATGAGTAGCACGTGCAATGAATTTTCGTTAGATTTAACACTGCTGGCAGACGGAAGGGAAGGATTGAGAAGTTTTGAAAGTTTGAGAGTCCACTTTGATGCAATTATTAATTTTAGAGGTATATTGTGAATTGAGTGAAAGTTTGAAGGAGATAAATGTAATTAACCCAAACAAATATTATGTGCTTAAAGTTCTAGAAAACGATTTGCTTGTTTTGCAATCTATATATTATATATCTTTGACCTTTTGAATGATTGTGATTTCACAAACCTGGAATAACATGAGTTTTTATTTTATTTTATTTACCGTCCGTATAGACCACATTGCACAAGAAGAATGAGAATGAAGTACCGGTGAAAAGATAATGAATTACTAAAAAGAGAGAACGAGATACGAAGAAATGAGAAATGAACTCCAGAAGATCAGAGGAAGATGTACGAAAAGAGTAACTTGGACTATGTAAACAATTTTGATTTGATCATGTAACGTGGCAGTTTTCTGACTTTGAGCGGTGCTAGGAGCCCGATTTGGCTCTTTCTTTTTTCTTTTTTCTTTTTTTCGTAAAATTAACACTTTTAAATATTTTTTAAAAATAAAAAAATTCACAATATTATTAAAAAATATATTCTTACTCAGTAAATAAAAATATAAAATAAAATAAAAATGCCCAACATGCCAAAAAAAGGAAGCCCAAATCGAACTTCCAAGTATTTTCCTTCTGATTTTTTATGGTAGTATAACTTGGATCAGAAAATCTATTTAGATTTTATTATAGAATAAGATTTTGTTTTGGTTTAACAAGGAAAATTCTTTCACTTTTTATGGTATAGTGCAACTTGGATAATGGAATAACATTTTTTTTTTTATAGTGTAACTTGTGCAATTGGCACTATTATTATTTTTCCAGAGTCATTGAGTTTCTAACTTTCCTTCATTTTTAGCTTGATTTTGAATAAATAAATAAGTCAAAATCAGAAAAGGGGCAAGATCAAGAAGAGTGAGTGCTCTCGAAAAGAATGAATCATGGGTTATTATCTTATCATATTTTGCTACTTTTGAAAGAAAATACTAGTAAGGTAACTTAAGAGCTTGAAAAATAAAACAGATTGTGGCAATAGCTAAGTAAGCCATGGTGCAAATTTGTTTAATTTGGCACATGATAATGTGAGTAGCATTTGTCTGGGAGAAGTTAATACAGGGATAAAGAAGAGGCAAAAAATCAATTGTACTCATAAAAATAAGCAAAAAATCAAGGCTAAAAAAAATATTTAAACTTCAGCAAAGTATGAGCATCGGTCTACATCCACATCAAATGACAATCAAGCAAAACATGTTCCATCATGAATACTTTGTATTCGATACTACTAATTTGGAATTTACAAAA
>QEOT01000680.1:0-27527 GCA_003123785.1 Pterocarya stenoptera
ATCCGAAGCTTTAACCCCCCTCCCATGGTCTAGGTTTTTTGAGGGGCTGCTTTAGAGAATAAAAGGGAGAGAGCGAGAGGTGTCTAAGTGGCTTTTTTTTATTGCATTAGTTCACCTAAATATAATGGGGAAAAATTACTTTTCAAAATTTTTTATTAAATACAAACGTAATGTAAAAGAGTAATGATTTATATAAATCTTAAATATACAAATTTTGTAATCTTTTTGTAAAAAATTTGATGCCACTATGAAAAGTATAAAAAAATTTAATCTTTGTTTGCGGGATTTACTTTTTTACAAAGAGTAGTGCGAGATTTGTCTATTTAAAGTTTATACTCAGTATTACTCGATGAAAAAATCTGCCGCCATATCAGAAAGCATGAAAATATATGTATATTTTGGCTTATTATAATTATTTAAAAATTCCTACATTAAGTGGTATAGAAGCTCCGGTAATTTACAGAATTCATAAAATCGCAGCGTTAATAAAAGAATACCAAAACTCAGATTCAATGATTTAGCAGTTGGGCTACTTTGCTGTCTAGAGTAGTCCATTCAAGTTGATTGTTTTTCATATTTTAGTTTTGTTTTATATTTTTTAAATATATTTAAATATTTAAAAAATATCACAATACATTTAAAATTATTTTTTTAATCATTAAGTATTAAAAAAAATGACAAGCAGTCAAATTGAACGGTACAATTGAGAGGGCAAAATAATTTTTTCTTTTATAATTTATTAAACTCGCATTTGAAATACGACATTGAAATACCAATGGTATCTGTAGCTTCTCGGTGCCTCATCTGCCAACAATGGGCTTGAGACCACGTAATAAAGCCTTTTTCCTCTAAGGTAAACCGAATGTAGCAAAGTAAAATCCAACGACACGATGCATCGATGTCGTTCTTCTGTTCGTTTTAGGCTTTAGCGTTTACATTCGCTGAGAAACCCAGACAGACTGTTAACGTCTCTCTCTTTTAAGTTTGAACGCCGGCACTGAATTCAGTTTTCAAAGACCAAAGGAGAGAAGAGGAAGGAGAAGAAGAAAGAAGATTTATCTCAAGCTCCGTTAACAGTCCGGTATTTGTTCTCTGCAACATCAAAATCACTTTCTTTGTTCCCTGCATCACAGAAAATACCTTCTTTTTTTAAAAAGAAGAAGAAAAAACATCTTTCGAAATAATTTGATACTTTCGTATGAGAAGCTGACTAATTGGAGCTTAAGATCTAGGGTCATCGACATGGAAATCTCGGAGGAGAAGGTGGTCGCCGTGATCATGGTTGGTGGTCCCACCAAAGGTATTAAACTCTGCTTCACTTGGAGACTTTCTTTTTCTTCTATTTTTAAGCATTTTTCAATTTTTCCTTCCTGTGTTATTTTTCTTCCAGGGACTAGATTTAGGCCTCTTTCGTTCAATACCCCGAAGCCCCTATTCCCTTTGGCTGGGCAGGCAATGGTTCACCATCCCATTTCAGCTTGTAAAAGGGTTAGCTTTTCTTGATTTTCCCATTTCCTTTTGTTTGGTTCACCTGCCATTTGGGTTTTACCATTTTGAAAAATGTTCCTCTCAAATAATTGAAAAAAAACCAAGTGGAATTCCTAAACGAATTTGCAATTATAGTTTATTGAGTTGATTGTGAGGGTTGTTCATCTCTGTGCTGTAGATACCCAATCTGGCCCAAATTTTCTTGATTGGATTTTACGAGGAGCGGGAATTTGCGCTATATGTGTCTTCGATATCCAATGAGCTGAAAGTTCCAGTGAGGTGAACTGTGCTTTGATTTTTCATGATGGTGTAGCAGGTATAAAGCTCTGACAGTCTTGGAATTTTGATCTTAAATTGGTTTCTTGTTGATCGTGTTGAATCTAGGTACTTGAAGGAGGACAAACCACACGGTTCAGCTGGTGGCCTTTACTACTTCAGAAATATGATCATGGAAGACTGTCCGGTTTAAGCCATGCTCTTTCTTTCCCCTCTTTGCCCTCCATTGTTGGGTCAAACTATTAATCCTAATTGTGCACCAACTATTTGCTTACAAATTCTCATTACACAAATCTACTTTTGCGCAGTCGCATATCTTTCTGCTGAATTGTGATGTTTGCTGCAATTTTCCACTGCTTGACATGCTTGGTGAGTGTCACACTTTGTGCGATACATGTTTAATGGCTTACGTTTACAGTTGTGTTTCCCAATCAGGTTATTATTTGTTGAATCATGCCTAAGATGTATAGAATGTAATTTTTGCAATTCTTCTTTCCATTAGAGGCCCATAGAAGATATGGCGGAATGGGAACAATGTTAGTCATCAAGGTTGGTACATAGCACTGCAGCATTAATATGTAGATCACTCTCCAATTGGAATTCTCTACGTCACTCTCAAATTGAAAATGCTCTACAACGGGTTTCTTATTTTCTGCCTTCACATGCAGGTTTCTGCTGAATCAGCAAGCCAGTTTGGTGAGTTGGTTGCTGATCCAATCACCAAAGAGTTGTTGCACTACACCGAGAAACCTGAGACCTTCGTATGTAGAGTGTGCACATTTTGTTTGAGTTTTTTGAATTAAGTTGTTGCTTGATAGCCCTACTGGCTTACTTGTGGTTCATCACTTCTGGCCATGTTTACTTATGGGTAACTATTTTCACGACATGTAGGTAAGTGATTTGATAAACTGTGGTGTCTATGTATTTACCCCCGACATTTTTACTGCCATTGAAGATGTGTCCACTCACAGGGAAGACCGAGGTTGGTATTTATTTTTCAAGCCCAAGTTATCTAAAGTCACAATGCCAAGTCATTACCAATGGCGAAATGGTGTTGCGCAATGTTCCCTTTTAAAGCCTCAAATATGCATATCAAGTTAAGAAGAAAATTGTTGATTATTTTGGCCAATTGTGTGTGTTACAATGTTTAGAGTAAGTCACAACAGATATCATTAGTAACAGCTTTACATTTTATTTTATGATAAGAAGCATGAGATTAACTTGGTGATTAAATTTAGGTTTTGAACAGTCTTTTTAAGTACTTGAGGCCTTGTGGAAAATATAATTTGATAATCTAAAACTATACTGAAATTGAATACTTGTATTTATTGGATTGGTGGAACGATATTTAAGGTATGATTTAGAGTTCATTTCATGTACCTAATAAGTGGAGAAGCTGCTTGTTGTAGTCATTAAGTTTTCACATGTCCAAATTGTTTCTTTTGGTGTGGGATATACAAAGCAGTTTCTCCATCGTTTGCACTTGACGACTAATTTTACATTAATTGCAGCTAATCTACGTCGCGTGTCCAGCTTTGAATCCCTCCAGTCTGTGACAAGGTTTAATTTTACTACTACTTCCAATATTGAAAAATGGAATTCTGAATTGTTATGCAATGCAAATTTTAGTTGTATTCCAACAAGCGTGATGCATTAGAGGCATTGCAACAGTAGATACATGTCTTATACGTGGAATTTATGCATGATCATGTGGATTTCCTTGGGGCATGAAAGGGTTATGGCACATTAATGAAAAACTTACTATTTTATAATGCACTTATTAGTGTTTCTTTGTTCATCTGTTGATTTTTGAAGGCCGCAGTTCCTTTCTGTTCTCATTGCTGATTTTTATCTCTTAACAGAACCTTTCCTATGGATTTTGTGAGACTGGACCAAGATATTTTGTCACCTCTTGCTGGAAAGAAGCAATTGTATACATATGAGACCATGGATTTCTGGGAACAGATAAAAACTCCAGGGTAGAATAACTGAGCCCAACATTTTGATTTGTCCTATCATGTCTAACTTTGGACTACCTTTCCCCCATCTAAATCTGTCTTTGACATTGCAGAATGTCTTTAAAATGTTCTGCTCTGTATCTTGCCCAATTCCGATCAGCCTCCCCCCATCTTTTGGCTAGTGGTGATGGCACTAAAAGTGCTACAGTTATCGGTGATGTTTATGTTCATCCATCTGCAAAAGTTCACCCAACTGCAAAGGTAGTGACCTATCTTCTGCAAAAGCAGTATCCCATGATCCTTTTATTTGGAAATGTTAATAATAATGTCGTTGACGAGAATCTACCTATAAAAAAAATGTCCGTTGACGAGAATTTTAACTATGAGAGACCTAACTTCCTTTCATATAACATGGTTAGGTACTGTGGAATCAAATGTGAAAGCTAGAAATAAGTTGACTTCAGTAGTTGATTAGGTCAACAATAACCTTTATTGTCAGGGAAAACCCAGGAAAATGTTAATTTGGATGAAAAGAGAGGAAGTATCAAATAAAGTATTATGTTTTATATTTCACTTTTCTGGACATATCAATCTTTAAAGTAATAGGATACGACGGAATCCAAAGAAATATGGCGTCCCTTCTACTGCACATAGTGAAGTAAAGTTTATAGGAAAAATACACAGAATGTTCTTAACTCATTGTACAAAACATTAGGTGTGTTCTTTAAAGAAGAAAACTTGCAAGTAAAATGATCGCTGAGTATTCTGTCTTTCTTGGCCTTTTAGACAAGGAGCACTTGCATGTGAACCCAAGCATCCAACTTCTTTAAGAAGCCAATATTGTAAAAGGCTGCAACCCAAGAATCTCCAGTTTTGACTGCCTTGAATTTGCTAGCTTTCATCTGACCCTCTCTCAATTTTTATCTGTTGCTTATTTGAACAGATTGGCCCCAATGTGTCTATTTCAGCAAATGTTCGTGTAGGTGCAGGCGTAAGGCTTATAAGTTGCATCATCTTGGATGACGTTGAAATTAAGGTAAAGAAGTGGATACATAATAAGACAAGGAAATAAATTCATAATAAGCTGTTGTGTTGTCTAAAGCTGACGATGTTCTCTTGACAGGAAAATGCAGTCATCATTTATTCAATTGTTGGGTGGAAGTCATCTATTGGGAAATGGTCACGTGTCCAGGCAAGTCCAGTGATGTGTTTCTTCATGTTCTGATTATAACTTTCACCTGAGATCATTCCAGGAGGCCCTTGATGTTATTGTAGACAATTAAACCGTTCAATTTATAGGAGAAAGGCTTATTTTCTTCAAAAAATACAGTTGAATAAATGAAGCTTCATTTTGATCTTTCAGTCATAGTTTACACTAGGTACATTTGAAGACTGATTAAAAGAATTTATAGTTAAGTTTTCATGCTCTTAAGAACCTGACAATTGTCCCGCACTTGCATAAGGACAAACATTTCATCCCTTTAAAATTTTGACAAGACCACATTGCCATCTGATTTGTTCAGGCTGATGGAGACTACAACGCAAAGCTTGGAATTACGATACTAGGTCTGCATCCTCACCTTCTCAGATTTATATTATACAATTCAATACTATTGATGTTCAAAGGCATTAATTCCAGTGCACTTTGACCTATAATGAGTGTCGTTTAACTGTATGCAGGAGAAGCAGTCATTGTGGAAGATGAAGCTGCTGTGATAAACAGCATTGTTCTACCAAATAAGACTCTTAATATTAGTGTACAGGATGAGATAATTTTGTGATTTGAAGAGACAGATCCCGCAATGCCTCCTGTTTTTTCCCCGCTTCCGTTGTTGCGGTGAGGAACAGCTAGGCAACATTTTTGTTTGCCATTTTAATTGTCATATCAGCATAAATTTTTTATCAACTTAGAATGAAAGAGATTTCTGGGTTTTTTGCCAATTTGATTTCTGAAATCTGGAAACACTTTGACTGAACATTCATGTTTTCAGTTTACTTGCCTACTGCTAAATGATATCCAAATCTACTTGATGGCAACTGTAAATTCGTCCATTGTATATGTTAGTTGAACCAACCCAACCCATCTGCTTATCTCAGTATTTCTCCTTTAATTTATTTCCTGAGAAGAATGCTTGCATTGTTGATGATGATGTAACTCTCTCAATCAAAGCAATACAACAGAAAATCAGAAAGTTTTATCGAAGTAGCAGAAATGAAATTCCATTTTTTCAGAATAATAGCTGCATAGAGAATATCACTAATAAGTATTAACTAGATCTTTAACCTCCAGTCATGACTGTTTGCCACTTCGACCTAAAGCAAAATACAATGAGGAAAAAGTCGTCCGTGTTTGGAGTTAAGTGCAGGTCTGCAAGTGGTAAACATAAATGCTACTGTCTCGCAATAGTAGTACTTACAAAAAGTCATAGATACGAATTTTCTCTCAAATATTTTGAAACGGTATTGGACACCAAAAAAATTTCATGCTGATGTGCTTTAATCAAATTCCTCAGCAAGGTAACCCCACCCAGTTCATTGACAACGTCCCTGCCGCTTCTAAAAACCGTCCATGCCCATCCACAACTTGGACTTAATCACACGTTTCAACTTTCATTCAGATAGCAGACTGTTGATGATTTCTCTCAGGGATGTGGCGTCCTATGCGGTAGAATCACTCGGTCACTGATCCAGAACCATTAGCATCAGCAAAATTAGTGTATATTCATTGGTGTGATGGCCGTAATTCCAACTTGTAAGCCTGTATTTCCATGGGAGAGATGAGTACGTGTCCCTCTTGTGCAACATCTCCAAACTGCTCAGTGTAACCAAGAATCTGTGTGTCTTCGTGCAAAAGATTTAAAGAAGTTGCCTTTGCATTCAATACTGCAAGCCCCTTGAACATGTAGAACAGATTCACAGGCTCATCAGCAACACTGGTGCATTGAGATCTGCCCTTCCGACAGTATGAAGAATCCCAATGACGCCTCTGTAAGAGCAGAATGAACCTAGAATCTTCAGGTGGCTGTTGAGCATATTTTAAAGGCCGAGGGACCTTAAAGCTCACGATATGCAAGTCACATGGCAAGGGAGAAGCTAAAGGGGAGAAGGATCTTGGAGGAGGCTGCAAAGATAACTCCAGTGGCTTCTTTGCAATGAATGTATGTAATGGATAGTTCAAATGAGCACCAACACAATGAGAAAGAAGAGAGGGGCTTAAGGGAAGATTATTGGAGCCCAAGCTTGGAATGGAGGAAATATTGGATTCTATAAGGATGTGGAAGACTACATTCATTGGACGATTATCCATCACTCCTTGCCCAAGACCCCGTCCATCATCTCTAACCAATCGGCGATCAAGCATGATCTCTAGCCATCCCTCTTTAAGGCTTGCCACACCCAAAGACTGCCGAGTATGAACAGAAAATCGCTGCCCATTAGACCCTTGCACGAATGCAAGAGAAGGCATAGGGTAGTAATTTCCCTGCAGTGGGATCTTATCATATGTCTCTCTCCGACTCATCTGAAAGCCATTTAGATCAGAGTAAAAAACCCTTTTGTTATTGATATCCGTCTTGTATCTAACTATTACTTCCTTGTCATCAAAATCAGGGCCAATAAGCTCAACATGGTATTCCTTCTCAATGAGTAACTGCTGTATAGTATTATCTCCATTATATATACGGGTGCTGTGGGACACGGGGGGTTTCTCCCATGTTGTCCTTGGATAAGAGGATACTTCCTGCATCAAATGACCCTCTACGATCACCATCAGCCCACCAGCTTCGATGATAGATTGTGCATCGCCATTAGGTTTGAATAGGTAAGCCCCACTTCCCGAACTAGAGTACATGCCTATTTCTTCACCCACAACATTTTGGGAGCCATTCCTAAAGATTATTTTCTGCAACAAGCCATGCCTGACATCAAAGGTGAGCGTTTGATGCCAATTCTGGATTTCAGCTACATCACCTTCTGCTTTTGAGCAAGCATAAGGAGTCGGACAATGTATGGAAGTAGACTGGGAGAAAAATTTTATCTTTGCTGGTTTTGCCTTCTCACATTGACCAAATCCATTAGCAATGTAATATGTTTGCAGACCCAAGGCAGGAACAGAGACTTTCCAGTGGACACGGTGCTTCCCGGTAAAAACCCTGCTTTTGTTCTGCTGCAATTCAGGTGAAATTTGGCTCTGAACACATGTCCAGTTTGAGTCCAAAACAGTAACATCTGGCCTGTTAACTATAACCATCACAATCTCTTCTCTTGTTTGCTCCAAAGGATTAAAAAAGACCACTGAATGAAAAGTTCCTTCACGAGCACTGATTGCCTTATGCACTGGTTGAGCATCATATTTAGATCGCACCTGTTCAGGCTCAAATTGAGAAGGGTTTTGATCAGCTTTCTCTGGGCGGATACCGAGCAGAACTTCTATAGCTTTAGACATGAAAATCTGCAAATCCTGCAAAGAAGTATGCATCCGACTTCCATAGTCCTGAACCACATGATCCTTAGCAGTACCAGTGACCCCATCATGATGCTGGAAAAGAGCCAAGTTTCTTCTTGCAGCTGTCAACTTGTAGGAAAACCCTACGGGCAACTTTTCACACTGCGATCTCTGGCAATATCCAAGTAATAAAGCCATCAGCATCTCTGTCGCACGTAGTGTCTGCTCTAGCACCCGATCAACAGCCTTGAAGAAAGGCCTTGAAACATAATAACCACTCCAATAGTCCTGTTGCCTATCAGCATAGGTAAAGAAGTCGCCTGATAAAGAAGGAAAACCCCCAACCTGACCAGACCCTATCTCACCAGGAAGTGAATAATTTATCCTATCAGCCTCGTCGCGTAGGGTTCGGAAGTAGTCTTCCAAAGTACCAAACTTCACCTCTGCATTTAAACTTGGATTAGAATTGATATAATCAAATAGCAACTCATAATTCCTAAACTGAGCTTCTGCTTCATCAATGCTAATGTAACGAAAATCATCCCCTAGAGGAACAAGAAGCGTATTTGTTCGGTAGAGGGTTGATTTCTTTTTATACTGATCTAGTAGCTTCAGAGCCCTCTCCTGAACATTTGCCGAATTGGTCTCTACTGGATACTGTCCCCATGGGCAAAGTTCATAAGAAAAGCCATGCATCCGAGCAAAGTCAAACTGGCAACAAATAGCAGGCTCTGGCCCACATGTATGTGGAATGTCATATGAATAGAAGGGCATCATGTGTACAAAAATATCAGTAGTTTCCTCAGCATCCCAGCTCTGACGCCATATGTACTCCAAATTCTTATGCAGTGCAAGTTCCTTCTTCAGCTCATAATGGGTCCTCTGGATAAGCATATTCTCAAAACCCATACGGCGGAGAAGATAAGCCATGGTAGGTGAGTAACCAAATGGATCTATTGCCCAAGCATTTTTAGGAACAACCCCAATTGTGTCATTCAACCACATATTCCCCTCTGCCATCTGATACAAGGATTACGCAAAGATCAGGCAGCTACTCAAAATGGGATAATAAATTCAGGACACATTCCTGAATGAATGGTAACACACCCACCCACACACAGAGCAGACTGATTCTTTGACAAAGGATATTAGCTCTATGCAGAAATATATAGTTAGTTCACCCCTGCGAGTACGCGCGCGCATGCGCGCACACACATCATCTACCAGAAAGTATGCCACATTATTGTGTTTTTTGGAAAAAATAAAATAAAATAAAAGACGTGGATTACAGAACATACAGCTGTATTGAATGATAGAATGTACAAAACGGCAATACAAAAACGTAATGGCACCCAAAACCAAATAGTTCTCTGTCACCACCCTCAATTGTTAATTAACTTGTCTGTTAATGTTTCATATGACCCAACCCAAAGGAGAGGAGAAATTAATGAGGTGTAAAATGTAATTCTTAACACCACAACAAGACAAGTAACTTACATGCAAATGATCTCACACATGAACAGTAGTCCAACAAGCTTAAAATTAGATAATGTGTAAACTAAAAATGCAATAAAATATCAAAAGAAAGCGTATCATAAAGAATAAATTAAACCAGCCAATGAGCATTTCAAAAGCATCAACGTGATCAACTTGTCAAAAAGTATATTTCAGTTATATTAAACAAAACTTCTACCATTGCCATCAATCAGCCCTAGTGTCCTGGTAACATACAAGTACTTTACACAGGAATTANGGCACGTAGTGTCTGCTCTAGCACCCGATCAACAGCCTTGAAGAAAGGCCTTGAAACATAATAACCACTCCAATAGTCCTGTTGTCTATCAGCATAGGTAAAGAAGTCGCCTGATAAAGAAGGAAAACCCCCAACCTGACCAGACCCTATCTCACCAGGAAGTGAATAATTTATCCTATCAGCCTCGTCGCGTAGGGTTCGGAAGTAGTCTTCCAAAGTACCAAACTTCACCTCTGCATTTAAACTTGGATTAGAATTGATATAATCAAATAGCAACTCATAATTCCTAAACTGAGCTTCTGCTTCATCAATGCTAATGTAACGAAAATCATCCCCTAGAGGAACAAGAAGGGTATTTGTTCGGTAGAGGGTTGATTTCTTTTTATACTGATCTAGTAGCTTCAGAGCCCTCTCCTGAACATTTGCCGAATTGGTCTCTACTGGATACTGTCCCCATGGGCAAAGTTCATAAGAAAAGCCATGCATCCGAGCAAAGTCAAACTGGCAACAAATAGCAGGCTCTGGCCCACATGTATGTGGAATGTCATATGAATAGAAGGGCATCATGTGTACAAAAATATCAGTAGTTTCCTCAGCATCCCAGCTCTGACGCCATATGTACTCCAAATTCTTATGCAGTGCAAGTTCCTTCTTCAGCTCATAATGGGTCCTCTGGATAAGCATATTCTCAAAACCCATACGGCGGAGAAGATAAGCCATGGTAGGTGAGTAACCAAATGGATCTATTGCCCAAGCATTTTTAGGAACAACCCCAATTGTGTCATTCAACCACATATTCCCCTCTGCCATCTGATACAAGGATTACGCAAAGATCAGGCAGCTACTCAAAATGGGATAATAAATTCAGGACACATTCCTGAATGAATGGTAACACACCCACCCACACACAGAGCAGACTGATTCTTTGACAAAGGATATTAGCTCTATGCAGAAATATATAGTTAGTTCACCCCTGCGAGTACGCGCGCGCATGCGCGCACACACATCATCTACCAGAAAGTATGCCACATTATTGTGTTTTTTGGAAAAAATAAAATAAAATAAAAGACGTGGATTACAGAACATACAGCTGTATTGAATGATAGAATGTACAAAACGGCAATACAAAAACGTAATGGCACCCAAAACCAAATAGTTCTCTGTCACCACCCTCAATTGTTAATTAACTTGTCTGTTAATGTTTCATATGACCCAACCCAAAGGAGAGGAGAAATTAATGAGGTGTAAAATGTAATTCTTAACACCACAACAAGACAAGTAACTTACATGCAAATGATCTCACACATGAACAGTAGTCCAACAAGCTTAAAATTAGATAATGTGTAAACTAAAAATGCAATAAAATATCAAAAGAAAGCGTATCATAAAGAATAAATTAAACCAGCCAATGAGCATTTCAAAAGCATCAACGTGATCAACTTGTCAAAAAGTATATTTCAGTTATATTAAACAAAACTTCTACCATTGCCATCAATCAGCCCTAGTGTCCTGGTAACATACAAGTACTTTACACAGGAATTACCCATACAAAAAAGTACTTTACACTGGAATTAAATTCCAAGATTTCACTCTTTCCTTCTTAAAGGAACTGTTCACTGTTTAGGTTTTAACCTAATGGCGAGAAAATGAATGGTTGAAACAATCATTTTTGGTGATAAGTTCTGGGCCTTGAAGAATATTATGAGGAATATACAAAAACAAAAAATTAGGTGATTCTTCTGTACACTTTGACTATACTTAGGTCTGTCCTTTTACTAATAAAATTTCTATACTACTTATTTTTTGTAAAAAAAAAAAATGTCAAACTGAAGATGTCCTGCACTCAATGCAAATCACAGCTGAGCGGAGCTTAATTAATTCTAAGATGAATAATGCTAAAATTAAATATATAATATGGTGAAACCTAAGAAATGTATACAGTGGTAATAACTATGACAAAAAGTTTTCAGCTTACCTGCTCAATAATGGCAAAATAATGTGAATTAGCCTGCATAAAAAAGAATGATGTGATAAGTCAAGCTTCCAGCTAGATAGAACAAAATATCTTTCCCCAACATTAACAATTTGGGAAAAAAACCTATAAAAACAACAATTTGGAAATGAACTTGGGCATAAATGTACCTATACTAGGCGTCTAAAATCCCAACTAACTGTATGTAAGCTCATATAAAGCCATGAACATTACCTCATCATTCATTACCCAGCCACCTCCAACAATTTCGAGCTGCCCATTCTTTACTAAATTGACCAGTGACTCCCTTTTGCTCTCTGAGGCCTCCTTCCACCATCTCTCCAAATAAGACATTTCTTCCCATATAAATTTGCGTCTAACATCCTGCATCTTCATATACGTTAATCCCGCAACAAACAAAAACCTAAGCATATTTTCTTTTCTCCACAATATTATAGTCCAAAATAACTGTTGTTAACAACAATAAATAAATTCGTTGTGGTCCCTTAATATTTCAAAAAGACCATCATAACAGCAATAAGTTCTCTAATTAACTTATCAAAAAAAGTTCTCTAATTAATACCTCAGGGTATCCAAACATTATAAGAAACTAGGATACAAAACCATCTCTTCGTCTTCACTTGATCTCTAAACAGAAAAGTCCAAAACCAAACAGTGAACCCTTTGGCATCTTTAACCTCTTTGTAATAGTGACAAGTTCATTAATCACTTCACACGCGCGCGCACATCGTAAATATATTTCGGTAACATACAAAACATCAAAGCTTCGAAACCAATTATTTGATTCATCAGCTTCACTGTAATTCAACGCAAAAAGAAAGAATAAGAAGGAAAGAGTAAAAGAAAGCCCACTTCACCTTAGAAAGCGTCTCAACAATCGTATCAAGTATGTGCCTAGACTGCCTCTCATAGTACTCCTCCACGGTGAGCTTCCAACCGGGATCGTTATGCGAATGAGGCACCACAAGCACCTTCAACTTCTCCGAGTCCCACTCGTCCCCTTTGTAGGACACCCTCCACCCTTGCTTCCAGGGCCCACCATCCACATCTAGGAACTGAATCGAATCGTACAAATCCTTCGTCGTGATGTCCACCGTGGATCTCAAAACGGCGTCCTTGGCAGCGGCGTCGGACAACACCGGTTTCCGGTAAACGGGTTTCCGGGGCCTGGGGAAGCGTGGTGCCTGGGATTTGAAGTGGGAGGAGATGGGCCTGGGCACGCCGTAACGGAGGACGACGAGGAGGAAGAGGAAGAGAGAGATCGCGAGGCAGATAGCCAAGAAGTTGGTGAAAATGAAGTTGCGGATGGACAATCGGCGGCGGGACTTTCGGGGGAGCTTGGATTTGGGGATTGGGGTGCTCGATAAGGGGAGCAAGTTGTGGGCCCAGCCCCCACGCCGGGTGCTAAAGGCCATTGCCGTTGTTGGAGAGAAACAGTAGTGTGTTGCTCTCTCTCTCTCTCTGGATGACTGTCTGCGTCTAGGCGTGTAACTTGGGTGAGTCTTCTTTTTTATTTTTCTTTTGCTGCTTCGACTTTCGAGTCTTGGACTGGTATTTAACGTACAGGCATAGTTTACGCAACGAAAATATCTCAATATTTTCAAATATCTTATTATTATTATTTATTTAATATTTCTTCTTTATTTTTTTATTAATATTCATAGAATACCTAAAAATACAACACTATCAGTTTATCAAAGACAACCTTAATCTTATACTTTTTAAAAAAAATTATTTATAATCTTTCATTATCATCCTTTCAATATTTTTTTAACATGGTATTAAATAATGTGTTTATAAATAAAATATAATAAATAATTTTAATTATTTAATATTATATGATAAAATAATAAAAACATAATAATAAAAAGAGATAACGTATACCATTGCTTAAAAAAAAAAATCTTATTAGAGCATTCACATTGGCTTGACTAAATGTATCTTTAAAATTTAACCAATATCACACTTTTTTTTATTTGCCTATTCTATTTAAATTCAATCTTCACATTGAATTAGCTATTCATTCTCTATATAATAATAAAACATTATTAAATTAATAATTTTTTATTTAATTTATTTGTATCATATTTTATAATTCTACCAATTTAATATTAATAATAATTATATTCTAATTAAATTAATATTAAAAAAATCATAATTTCAAAAGTCATTTAATACTAATAATAAAAAATATTTAATTAAACTTATTTAAATTTCTTAATTACAATCCAATTAGCATTTTTGTTTAGAGTGAGAAATTAATATTTTAATGTTGTTTAAAGTGAAAAATTAATATTTTAATATTTGATAAATCAATTGTATTTGGCCAACCATTATAATAGAGTCTATCTTATTTTAGATTTGGCCAATTTAATATAAAGTATTTTTGACATCAAATACGTAAATTTTAACTAAAATTTTCAATTGGCCAAACTAATATGGATGCTCTTAGTTATTAGAGATGATGGCCCTAAATAACTCACGAGATATGGGACTATCCAACGTGGCCCGTGAAAATAATAATAATTATATTGTGGTTGGAAATGTAGGATAGATAGACTTTTGCTTTTGGAAAATGCTAGTCTTCTTGCCGTGGCTCTCGTGAGAGTTTTTTTTATTTCACTTGATTAAGTAAGTATTTTTTTAATAATATTTTAAATTTTTTATAAAGAAAAAAATACAGATAAAATGCACTATTAAGAGACCCCAAGGTGGTTGTAGAGCCACCCTTTGCGGTTATGCAATTTTTTGATAAAAAAGCATGCCATTTACAATTATCTTACAATTAAAAGCATAATAAATGATAGTTTTATAATACTAAAGTTTATTTATTTTGTTAAATTGTGTGGTTATGATGGAGTTAAAATTGATTATAAAATAATTATAAAAAATTTATAAGTATATTATTACTCTTTAAATAATAATATATCGTTATAAATTAATTATAAAAGTATCGTTAATTTATAAAATATAACTACTACATACCATCGGGGTTTAACCCCGCCGCGGCCTCGCGGCTTGATGTGGCAACTGCCACATCAACTATAATATTACAAAAAAAAAAATAAATAAATAAAGAAAGTAAAAAGGAAGAAAGCCCAAAAGCATAGCAGCATGAAGAATTAATCAGAATTTCTTAAACTACATATTGATTTTCCATAGCATACTGATCCTCTCTACTTTGATAAAAACCAAGTTTGTCTCCAATAATTTGGACATAATGAAAAAAAAAAAAATCTCGAGTCAGATACCCTAACCTTCACATAGACTTGTTTTCTTACATTTTTCTCTTCAACCAAACACACCAAATTATAGCAAAGCATGTTAGAAACCGAAAAGGCATACCTTTAACAGGGTCAATCTCTGAAACATCAATCATATCAAATTCAAATTCACTTGTCAAACTTGCATCCAAATAATCCTTACTACCCAAAACCCTATTCTTTGCCACTCCAAATCCCCTTTCGCAGACACTGAACCAAACATGCCTTTTACCAGACAAGCAGAAACAATCACCGGCAGCCACCTCGCCCTTCTCACCGCTCCTCTAAACCCTGATCTCTCCACACCCACTGTTCTTCACCCAAATGGGGTTCTTCCCAATAACCTCAAACAAAACCGTAGTCCACATTTGGCTTCGGCTTTTGTCGTCCGAGGTTTTAACTTCAAACAAAACGTGACGACGAGACAAGGTTCTATCGCCGATCTTGTGGTTAGGGGCATTCTGTAGTGCAATCCTTGAACCGTCTTCGCCTTCGACCTCCATAGCTTTACAACGGCTTTCACTTTGTAATTTCTTTTCCTTTTAATTTTCATTTGACGGGATGAGAGGGATGACAGAAGACGGAAACGAGAGAAAACAAAGGAAAATTTGCATTTAGAATTTATATGAGCGAACGGTGTCGTTTACTACTTATGCCATGTAGGTGCCGAGGCATCAACGGGGATAAGGCCCGGTTGCGTTTAGAATTTCTCTTTATAAAAATATCATTCAGTTATAACAAAATTATAAAAACATTTATATTTTTGTCATCTTTCTCCAAAAAAATCAATGGATGTTACTTTTGTTTTGTTTTTATACTTTTTTTTAACGATGCAACACTTCATAATAAGTAAAAGTATTGTGTGTCTATATTTGTTTTTAATTCAAGGGATATAAAAAATGATCTAAAGTTCTGTCCATGAAGTCTAAATCTTATTTTGTTCTCCATTTAGTTGAAGTTGGCGACTACAATATTAGTAATGGATAAGGGTGTAATCAGTCTGGTTCAGTACGATTTTGGACTTCTTTTTTTTTTTTTTTTAATAGCCAAACCGGTATATCACGATTTTGAAAATTTAAAAATCGATATCGGACCAATTCACAACCGAAATCAAAACTTATGATTTTTTCTATTTCGGTCCAATTTTTCCGATTATTTGGATTATTTATATTAGTAATAATATGATGTTTACATATACCAAGCTATTAGTCTATTTATATTATAGTATAAGTATATTATTTTATAATAATTAACACATACTAATATAGTATTAAATTTAACTATAGTCTATATAAATTCTATACTTTTTATATGAGTATATATGATCAAATTTGTAAAAATGTATTTACAAAAATAATATATATATTATAACTAATTATGCCAAAAATGTATTTATCATTTATATGTGTATATATATATATCAAGAGCACATGAATAACTTATATTGTAAGATTTAATGTTATATTAATTATATGTTATAAGATTAAAATTTATATGTAATATAAAATGTTATATTAAAAATTATAAGACTAATTTTATGTTATATCAAATGTTATATTAATTTTATGTTATAAGATTATAAATAGACATGAATAATAAGATTAAATTTTTATTTTATATTAATTAACAACTTAGCATTTAATATATATAATATAATATAAAAAACTTATATGTAATATATATATATTTATATAGAAATCGGTCTGGTAATTCAAACCGGTTTTCAACATTTTGAAAACCGGTACCATACCCATTTTCAATTGTTTTTTTTAATTTCAAAACCATGCCAGGATCTTTGTGGTTTTATCATCTCAACTTCTATCTGATTGCTAGATGTTGCATAAAATTATTATCACAGTACAAAATCTTGAATATTATGATATTCAATAGGTCCAAAAACCATCTCGTCATATCATTTACATTAGTCAAACATCAATTATCATTTAGTATCGAGCAGTGTTCTGTTTACAAAAAGATATTTGAAAATAAAATTTATTAATTGACGTAACTTAATGATATACGTCAAATATGTTTTATAATAAAATAAATTATACCATCTGACACATTATATTAAATTATGTTAGTTTATAAATTTTATTTTATTAGACTTTTTAGATCAAACATTTATATTTAGTATTATTATATATATATAGATAATTGGGTCGAGTATTGAACCTTTAATTTTATTTAAAAAAAATAGTTTTAATTATAGTAGAGAATTCAAGCCATGATAAGTGATTGGTTACTATCCATTAAAAACTTTAACATAATTAACATTAAAATAATAAAAATTCCACTTTAATCTAAACACACGAAGGGACAATGTGAAAATATTGTCTTAAAGGTGTAAACCGATATGTTTTAAATTTTGTAAAAATATTGTGTTAAAGTTTTTTTTGAATAATATTGTGTTAAAGTTGTAACAGTGTAAAAATACTGAAAAAATTAAAGTTTTAATATTAGTTATCTTAAAGATGCTAATGACCCGCCAGCGAGCCAGGAAGCGAAGCCCAACAAAGGGCCGAAACCGTGTCCAAAAAATAAAGCAGATTTCAATTTAAATTCCTGCGAGCCAAACGAACCATCCTCCCTCCCAATTATATCTGTAGAATATATCACGAAAAAAGGAAGAGAGATTGAGATGGAGAGATCAGAAACGGGTTGAATCTTCCTTTCAGGTGGCTGTCAGGAGCAATGTCTTCTCTTGGTCTTCAAAATCCCGAAACGAGGCCACCCGCTTACCACCGCAAGGAGAAGTCTCTCGGACTTTTGTGTTCCAAGTAATTAAAATCTCTCCATACCTTCATCTAACTTACTTTTGTGTTCTATTTTTCTTCAAGTTTCTATTTTTCTCTCGATATCTTTAATGGCTTTGATTTTTAATTCAATCTCACATTCCATCAGTTTCTTGAGGTTGTATAGTGAAGAAGACGTCGCAACGTTCGAGCTCGACGATGCAGCTAGCAAATTAGGTCTTGATCCGATCTCTCTGATTACTGATTCCTGTATGCATCTTTACAGAATAAATTGTTGCCTTCATTCAGTTTCCTTATGCCTGGTTGCCGAGAAAATGGAAGAAGAGCAATCAACCTACTTGTAGGGATCTATATGGAGTCTACTTTTCCAGAAATGGAAAATATTCAAGGGAACGAAGCCGGGAGGGATTGTTGTTGATAGGCTTTGTGTTCTCGAATCAAAATTAGTCGAAGTTATACGCTGAAGATATTGACTCCATGTTTTTTTCTTATGCCATTTTTTTTTTATCGGTAGCCAAACCCTAGGGGTTGTTGATTGCATCTACTGAAAACATTCGAATTTGCAGGAGTTGAGCGGCGCCGTATGTACGACGTAGTCAACATATTGGAGAGTATTAGAGTAAGATTCTATGCTTATGCTTTTCTCGTCCAACAAAAATATAAAAATAAAATGAAAGAAGATAGTTCTTGAGTTACGTGTTCCCAAGCTTAGAGTTCAGTCGGTTTTCTGGCTAAATTGCCCGAGTTGATGGCGTATTCCATTATTTTTAACAGATTATAGCAAAAAAGGGGAAGAACCAATACTCGTGGAAGGGTTTTGGGGAAGTTCCTCGGGCTTTAGAGGAGCTCAAGGTAAATTTTAAAATTGGTTTTGTCACTCAAATTTTAATGCTCTGGCTTTGAAACCGTGAGACAATGTCTATTTTTATCCATTTACAGGAAGACGGTGTGAGAGAAAAATCCAATCACTCTGGTTTCTGCAATCCTGTTAAAGTATGTCAGAATTCTATCATTAGTTTTCCTATTAAAAGTCTTTCTGCTTGCGGAGAAACTGCAAGAAGAAATTAAGGTGTTATATTGAAATATGTTGACAGATTTTTCATTGCTTAATCTCTTACTCAGTTTGGCCTTAAAAATTGGAGTTCTGGATTTCTTTTCAAATTTCCTTTTATGAATATAACAGCAAAAGAACACAAGGACCAGCCTTTATATCCTTTGTATTTAAACAGAGATTTTGTTGAAATTTTAGTTTGTCTCATAATTTTTGTTTTGAGTTATGCTGATTAGGTTTCAAAGAACATTGAAAATGGAATACCTTCTAGTCTCCAAAATAATTGGGAGGCCCGGTCTTCAGCCTCTTTGAGAAGCGGTGACCTCTATTTCCTTTTCTTTTTCTGTGTCTTAATTTGCGAAGTAAAGTACTAGAAACTGAGATCATTGTCCACATTTATTAACTTAGAATATGTCCTTGATTGACCTCAACTTTGAGTAGAAACGTTTAGACTTGGCATATTGAATTTTTACATTGACTAATTTGGCATCATTCATTTCCATAGACAACAGAAGGGACAAATCTCTAGTGATTCTCACTCAGAGCTTTATCAAGCTTTTCCTCTGTTCAGATGTAAGGGAATTTTTATTATGGTTTCTTACAACGAATTTTTCTTGTTTGTGGGCTTGACACCATTTTTTTTTTCTTCAGATGGATTTTATCTTGCTTGATGATGCTGCCCAGGCATTGCTGGGTGATAACCATGACACAACAGCTTTGAGAAGTAACTGACCTTACCAATCTTTATCATTCTTTTGAAGAAAGTTAAATTGAACTTAACACTAGGTCTCCTTTCTAAAATAACTGCGCAGCAAAAGTTAGACGACTGTATGATATTGCCAATGTTTTTTCTTCCATGAATATGATTGAGAAGGTAAAAGAAGACCCCCTCGGTGATTGTAGCAAGTTTATCTTCTCGTATCACTTCATAATTTTCTTAATCGATGTGCAGACTCACTTCCCAGAGAGTAGGAAACCGGCATTCAGGTGGTTGGGATGGAAAGAGAAACCCGAGAATGGATCTGATACGCCTTCAGATCTGAATGAATCCAAAAAGAGACTGTTTGGGATTGATATTACAAACGACATCTCAAAGAGAAATAGGGTGGGGTGTTCTACGAATTGCATAAATCAGATGGTAATAGATGTGCCAATGCATAACAGACTTGGTGATTTGGGGATTATCCATGATGGGATCAAATTGAAGCAGCGTTCAAAACACAGCTCAAAGGGTATAGAATTTGGCCCTTTTGCTCCTGTGAATGTGTCCGGTTTGAAAGATCCTGAAAGGAGAAGAGTGATAGAGTTTCAGGAGAACTTGACTTCAACTTATCGTCCTCAATAACACAACCAAGGTGATTTATAATTTGTGTCTACGGATTTGATTTTGATACACGGGATATAGTACTGCAGAAGTCTAACGACAGTTTTCGTGGTGGATTACTTTGAATGCAGCAGATGTTCTTAAGTTATTATTGTCTTACCATGTCAAATGCTGATTTAACTGATGTCAATTATCATAATATAATGGATTTGCATATGTTTGATTGTCTTTGATAGTGGCTTGTTATCGAAAGTGAAATAAGAAATTGCTTCCAATCTGGATTTCTGTTTTAGTTGGCGGAAAAAAAGTTTTTTTTTTTTTTTTTCATTTTTTTTGTCTTTTTGGTAATTTGGGAGTTTTTTTCACTGAATCAGCATGTCGACTCTTCTCCTTTGAACTAAAATTTAATTTTGGAAGTATAGTTCATCGGCACATTGTTCTAAAATATAACATTGCCATACTGTTTATGGTTGGCAGACATCTCACAGGTCTCCCATCCCATTATTGTGTAGTTTTCCCTTTGTTCTATAATTATATGTCCAGATGCAACAAACTACGTTATATAAAATGAATCTCATGCTCCGATTACATTGCTTATATTTTTCATTCCTAAAGCCATAGAAAACTAAAACTTGTTTCATGATGTTCACCTGTGTGGTACATGTAATGCAGCACTTGAGTTTTGGTAAGATCAAAAAACGTGCATGTATGTTTACTCGAACATTTAGGACCTGGGAAATGGCATTGTCGACATTCTCTTTTACAAAAGGGATAATAAGGTAACAAACCCTCATCTAATTTGTAATTACGGTATCAGTATATATAGGTAGGGTACAAGACCACAATATTTGTGGTGCTAAGGTGCTGTGGTGACAGGCAAGCAACCCACACTCGCCACTTGTTGCTCGGCCCACTCCCCTAGCTTTGTGATTTAGTGGAAAAAACACCACCTAGACGGCTACACGTTATTTTGTACAAGTATCCATTTTCAATTTATGCTGAACTAGTCGTCATTTTGTCATCTATATCAACGGTCATGTAAAAATAAATTTATAGGTTAACATAATTTTATACAATACGGTATATTTATTTTATAATAAAAATTATTTTATAATTAAATACATTATGATAAATTATGTCAATTTATAAATTTTAATATCTCTTTATTTATTATTTTATTAAAGATTATCTTTTATCGCGTAAAATAAGAAAATAATTCTTTTTCCTTTAAATACCCGTCATGTCTTGAAAATATGTCATAGACCAGTTAAGAAGTTCAAAAGAAAAAAGAAAAAAGAAAACTATGCAATGTCGAATCTGTAATTAAGCCTAATAAGATGGGCGAATTCCGTCACAACAGGAGCCAACAAAAATCTCGTGGGGGGCTAAGATGGATGAATGGATATCAGGATGATGAAATAGCAAACAAAGAAAGAAAGAAAGGGAAAGATTCGGAGGAGCCGTGAGAGCAGCCCGTTGAGGCATCACCAACAAGAACTCTGAGAAGAGAGAGATAAAGAGCAATCTCATTCTCATATCTCAATTCATGGCTGCCTCAGCTGCTCGAGCTCTCGTACTCTCCCACCTCACCGACCTGTCACTCAGGCCCCTCCGCCCCAACCAAGCACCGGCCTATCTATTTTCCCGCCACCTTATCGCCACCAGAAAACGCCGTCTCTCCTCTTCGGCCTCCATCTTCAGCTGCCTTATATCCGGCGTCGATGGTGGCGGCGTCTCCGACGACTTCGTCTCGACTCGGAAATCCGGTTTCGACCGCGGATTCTCAGTAATCGCCAACATGCTTAAGCGAATCGAGCCATTGGACACCTCCGTTATCTCCAAGGGCATCTCTGATGCCGCCAAGGATTCCATGAAGCAGACCATCTCTACCATGCTAGGCTTGCTCCCATCCGATCAATTCTCCGTCACGGTTAGGGTTTCCAAACGCCCCCTCCATCGCCTTCTCGTCTCCTCCATCATCACCGGGTACCAAACCAAAATTTCTCTCCTTCAGTTTCAATAAATTTCAGAAAATAAATCGTCCAATACTCACTAAAGAAATATTACAAAAAATTGTATTGGTGTTAGGTATACGCTGTGGAACGCTGAGTACCGTATATTGTTGACGAGGAACTTGGAGATCTCGACTGGTAGTACGAATAATAGGTCGAATTGTTCGGAGCGGCGCGAGATTTCGGAGGCGGAGAAGGAGAGTGGGGAGGATAGGGACACTGATATGAGAATTGAGGATTTGAAAAGTATAGGGCCTCAGGTTTTCGGGGATTTGTCCCCGGAGGCGTTGAATTATATTCAGCGGTTGCAGTCGGAGTTGTCTGATGCAAAGGAGGTCAGGGATTACTTTTTATTTCACATAATTTTAGAATTGTTAGTAATTTGGATGTTTAATTGACAAGAGCAATCTTTGGAAAACGTTCTTCGAGTTTTGGTACTGTTTAGTTAGCGTTTTTATTGGTACTCTCCTTTTTGAAAGTTGCTTGGGGTTTTTCAACTCTGAAGGTAAGATTTACATCATTACATGTGTGTAATCCCAAGTAAGCAAGACCTTAGAGTTAATTCCATTCCAGGTAAGCAGGCTTGCGTTTCCTAGGTCTCTTCCCAATGGAAGACCTTCAACTGTTGGTTCCTTGATTTGCTTCTTGGAATTTGTCCTTTTCAATGCACTGGCAGTTGCGCAATATCAAATATAATATCCTTTCAAATGGTCGTGTGTTTTCAATGACCAGCCTTTCATGTAGTTTGCAAGCTTAATGTACTATCAAAGTAACTTGCTGTTTTCCATGCACTTTACTGTTACAATCAATTATATTCTGGTTTCCTTCAACCATGCACAAACTGGAAATTGTAAATTAATATTAACCAGCTCAATTAAGAAATATGACTTGTATCCGAAGTAAATTGCATTGTTTCAAGTGCCTCCTGCATGATTAGATATCAAGGTGCTTGATACTCTTGCTGGAGGCTGACAGGTGTATATTGTACCAGGAACTTAATGCCTGGAAGCAGGAAAATTTGCAACTGGAAAATGGCAGAGGAAATAAGAACAATTTGTTAGAGTATCTGCGTTCCTTGGATCCTGATATGGTAATGACCTAAAATCCCTTTGCTAATAGTGCTCCTCAATTCTTTTTCTAGTCTCCAGTGCTCTATTTTCTACTGTTTCCCTCCAGTTTTAAGCCTTCATTATATCTGAAAAGTCTTCTCTTGGCAATTGATTTATTTCAACAGGTGACTGAACTATCTCGTCCATCCTCACTAGAGGTCGAAGAAGTTATACAACAACTTGTTCAAAATGTATTGCAGACATTCTTCAAAGAAGAGAGGACTCCTGATTTTATGGGAGGTCCAATCAATGGAAGTACTGAGAAACACCCGGATGGGGGTGATGAATTTTGTGGCACCATAGGCACTTCGCGTGATTACCTGGCGAAGTTGCTTTTCTGGTTAGCATTTGTCATTTTGGCTGATTCTGTAGCCAATCTAGGCTCAAATTCTGTCTTATTAAGTGGATCAATTCCCAACTTATATCTCATACTAAGATTAACTTTTCGGCCATCAGGTGTATGCTGCTGGGTCATCACTTAAGGGGCTTGGAGAACAGGTTGCATTTGAGCTGTGTTGTTGGATTGTTGTGAAGAGGAGAAAGCAGAAAATTGTATGTTCTTTTCTTCGGTTCTCTTTGTTTTGTTCTGTTTTATTTTTTTCCCCTTACCTGTGTTAATACTGTGGTTAATGTACAAACCGCCCTCTGTTCATGCTCTTGCTTCTTTCATCTCAGTTTACCAACTTGCGGGACTCTAGCGGCGGCGGTGGTGTACAGAAAGCAGGGGGTGTCCAAAGAAGCTGAGAACGCGACCCGACCGAATGCTCGGAGCAGCCAACCCGACCTTTTGTGTATTATAATAATTTATATATTTTTTTGGCCACTTGTCATATTTTAGTAAGCTCTTAAGGTTTTATTACCAAACCCAATTTAATCTTCATCTTATCATTGTTCTTCTCGCACTCCTGATTACCTTCTCTCCCCCCACAACCTTTTCAATCCCGCGTGGACCGTGCCATCTGAAACTTCCAACCATATGTTAAATGTCTCAGCCGCCCGTTGATTTCAACATTTCTACAGCAATAAGGGAAAGATCTTTCTTTGTTAATGTGTGAAACATGCTATTCGTTTATTCAATAAACGTCTTTATAATACAACTAAGAGAGATTTTTCTTTTTCGATTTGTTTGGTTCTCGCCCCACTCTTACGAACATCAAATTATTTTTACCATTTGAAGGGTTGAGGTTCATGCTTGGTACAGTTATATATAGGAAGGATGCCTGCCTTGTTACGTATTCTGATATTTTTTAAAAATATAATTTGCTTCTGAAATCACTCATGATCCAAGAACCATATGCAGAACGCTCAATTGATGGTGTCTTGCTTATGCGCGTAGAACTATGCTTGAGTATCCAAAGTAATAAGAAACTACTTATTATGACCTTGAGAAGTCGAAGATGAGTTCTTATTCTTCATGGAGACTTTTATCAAGCACGTAGACTTTGAAACTTTGGGAACAAAACCTGGACTGGTGATAAAGGTTCAGAAAAGTTTAGATATAAATTTCATATTGCATTCCGATCAATTTCACTGCCAAAATTTTGGTCTCAACCAAAAACCATAAAGAATAAAATAAATAAATAAATAAATAACCGATACATAATTTCCACCGAATATGTCTCTCTTTATACAAAAAATGAATATTGTTGACTCTAGGAAAAATAAAAACAATCATAGTATGCTGTGCTAGAAGAATGTATATGTCCAGTAGCTGTTGTTTACGCCTCGGCCTGCTAATGATGGTGATGAGGATGTTCAGGGTGTTTGTACTTTGTAGAGATCGTAAGGAGCCCAAAGGTAATCAACTGCGCATGGTGTCCTCCCATCGAGCCTAGCCCATGGCTTCCCCTTACCGCTCCAATGCAGCAAACTAACAGGACCTGGATGCAAAGACCTGCAACTACTCACAACATTGTCTCCACCAAGCCCGTGCTGGTTCCATCTATGATCAATTGCCTCAACATCTCCACCAAAAACCAACAAAAATGGCGGAAGAGAACCCAACTCATATATCCTCCTCTCTTTCTGAACCTCCATCCATTTCTCAATCTTCCTCGTGTACTCACCCTCTCTCCATCTCACCAAATCCATCACCATCACACCAGTGTTGAAATAACAGGGTCTTTTCCCTTTTAGAACCTTCGAGAATTCAGGGTCCGACCAAAATTCATCCGAGAAGTATTTGGTGAAGTTTGCACGACAATATTCCGGAGCTCCAATTGTTCTTGACCCAGTTAGAGGAATCCTCCACAGCTTCTGAATGTCGTCGACAACAATGACATCGGAGTCCAGATAGATTACACGTTCAACGCATGGCTCGAGTATATCAGCCAAGTAGCTTCTTGCATAGTTTAATGGGTTCTCAAGAGCCCGACGAATCGAGGATGATATTATCTTATTGACTGTACTTTCCTTGAATATGTAAACCCTGTAACCCAAAGAAGGGAACGCCGATCTTACTATCCTAGTAAGCTCAGATATGTTTTCTAAACTGGAATCAGAAGCAATAAAGTGAAAGAATATATTTTCAGGGCAAGAAGTGTGTCTGAGAACTGAATGTACAGCCGCAATAGACCCTCGCAAGTACTCCAAATCGATCGTCATGGCGATGTGAACAAGCGAAGGGTCACACGCAAATACCATGCTGTTTCTGGGAGGGGCAGCGCATTGGGGCTCGTTTTGGTACTCTGGTGCCTCTGAGAATTGCATAGACATGCGAAATCCAATGGGTGCTTCTTCGCCAACACATGTCAGCTTGTTAGGAAATGATCGGATTGCATCGCCGGAGGATAGAAACATGAAAAACAGAATGGTTACAGAAAAAAGAGCTCTCGGAATAAACATTATCAAACTATATCGACTGGGTCTCTACGTTTAGCCTTCCAAAAACCCAAACAATGGATGAAATGGAAGTGAAAATAGAAAAAAAATAAAAATCCTCTAAATATATATAAATATAAGAGAGACACGGCATTTGGAGATGGTCAAGGAGTGGACAATTAGATGAAGAAGGCGAGACAAAACGCGGTGTAGTTACGTATATGGCAGAGAAGCAAAACGCGGCTGTCCTTGATGGGAGAGTTTGGCAGGCTTGAATGGGTTGGTTCTTGGAATGTTCCTCGGTTCTGCTTTTGCTTTATTATTATAATATTATTAATATTATTTATTTACTCAACTTTCGTGGTCAACCTTTTGGTTTGTACGAAGAAGAGTAACATGCGACCACGTGCTCTGAACAGATTCCATTTAAGCGTCGTTTGCATTTGCATGCTCTGAACCACTAGCTTTGAACAAATCTTATTATATTTCCTTCTTAATTAGAGTTATCTCTCTCTCTCTCTCTCTCTCTCTCTCTCCGTGTATTGGAAAGTTGGAAGGTCGAAGTCAAGACTCAAGACTCAAAATTGTCAATTACTTGCAAAGATCAGGGACATTCCATGCAAATCAATAAAATTATTTCACGGGGGTACTGCAGTAATCCAGATGCCCAAGCAATACAATAAGGAAAATGCTACCTTGCCGCTTCCGTCTGTCCGCTCCAACTGACCGCCTGACGTGGTGGCTGACATAGCGCATTATGTGGCATGCCATCAAGACAAAAAAATTTCAACCCCTTTCACGTGCTTAGTTTGTTCGCGTGTGAGAACTGTGAAGAACGAACCCGTCCTCGCATCCACCTCCCCCCATTCCTCGGCGCCGACCAACATTCTCGACCCCATCTTCGGCGAATTTTTCATTCGCCGAAACTCCACACGTGATTCACTCCGATTCGACTCCACAAACTCCAGAAACAATGCCCACCAATGTATGATTCGATGCTCCCCCGCGGCGCGAATTGACTCCTTCTAGTTTGAATCCACACGGGTTCATCCTCATCACGAGTATTTCATCCTCACTCCATGCCGGAAGCAAAATATAAAAATTATAGGTGCTTTTGAAAATATATTCTTCATTTATTCAGCGAAGAAAGGGCGACGGGAGTCGAGCAAGAGTAGCATTGCCCAGCAATTGGATGTAATAAACATGGGCTATGCGTTTTTCTTCGAATGAGTATGAAGTTCACAATACAGATCCATTATTCATTTAGAGGATATAAAAAA
>QEOT01000680.1:35508-47275 GCA_003123785.1 Pterocarya stenoptera
GCTTAGATTTTCCAACATCTTCGGTATCCTCTATTTCATGAGGACGAGAAGGAACACCCAACATTGGCTCTAAGAAGGTAGTCCAAAGCCTCATGGCTTTATTCACCTGTTCTTTGGTTGAGCAAACCTCATCACATGAATATTGGACAAGTTTATACAAGTCTTCATGAATGCTAATATCAGAATATTCAAATTCCAGATGTGGAACTACAAGTTGCCTGTGTCCAGCAGCAATAGCCAGAAGAAAATCATCCTCCTTTTGCTTTGTTTCCTTCAATTCCTTGATCTCAGCCACCAAAGCTGTGTAGAAAAAGGAGGAACTATGAGAATAGGAAAGCCGATGCAACAATAGTTATAAGAAGCAACAAGTATAAGCAACTTCCTTATATAAAAATGTAACATTTCCACTGGAACATGTCTTGATTTTACTAAAGCTCACTCACATTTTGTGCTCAAGTTCTTTGAATCTTGTTGTTTGAAATAGAAGCTGCGGTGATCAAGCGACTTGTAGTGGTTTTTGGCATAGATTTCAGCCCAAACCTTGTTAAAATCAGAACGGCACCTTGTCCACTCCTCTTGTTTCTGCTTTAGGCGAGTTAGTACCACAGGTAGTGCAACAGTTGGACTTTTCCGCAAAATATCCATCACATCAAGCCCATGATCACCATACAAGCGTTCAATGCACCTTAGATTTAAAGCTGCAATGAGTAAAAAAGCCAATATAGTCAGAAGCAAACAGAAGTATATAGCTCAAACAAGTAGCTAGTAAATACAAACCAGTGAAGTGATCTTCAATGTGGAAAGGAGTCTCCAAATTGACATTATTTTCATTGACACGGTTCAACAATTCCTCCACGCGTTTAGCAGCTGAGCTGACAGACTCCAACAACATGTCCAACTCAAATCTAAATGTAAAGAAAAAAGATCCCATCATTACATGCCAAAGAATTTGGGGAAAAAATCAGAATTATCAAGTTCCACCCTTGATGATAGGTAAAAAAAAAATACTAATAATTGCAAAAGCCAGATCATACATTAATAAGAAAATGAAGAAATTAGTGAAGAACTAAATCAGATCCCCAAACTCCTATTCATCTAGATTAATATGCAAGCACCGAAAAAATCAAAAGCCGACATAAATAAACTCTCCAAATAAATTAAATGCTGCATTAAGAGATAAACATGAAAATCAAGGACTGATGAACTACCACCAAGTCTTTTTACCTATCATCCTCACATCTGAATAGATTTTCTTCATATTGATTTCTACGCATATGTTTAAAAGAGTAGTCCTCACTTCCAGAAGTAACCGATACCCAATGATCGTTCAATACTTGAGCACCAAGCTCTGACCTCTGGCTTGCTAAAGGTATAGGATACTGCAAGTGATAAGCAGAAAGAGTGATGCATAATTTAGCAAGTAATTTGATTATGTTTATTAGGACGCGTATAAACCCAAAAAATAAACTCTTACGTCGTCTGGCAGAAGCCTGTAACTGGGGGTACAACGCTCACAAGTGGAGAGGTCAAGCTCTTGAATGGATTTATACATATACTTCTCCCTGTACCTTTCCTTTTCTTTAGCTCCATCAGTTTCACGCTTCTGCTCTTTGTCCTTGTCCTCTACCTTCAATGATCTGGTTATATGGCCATCATTACCCAATGATTCTGCAATCAACAATTTAGCCACATCAGAGTTTACAGAATTTAGCAGAAACTTCAAAATGTTTGGAAAATTGTCCAGCAAATTAAATTAAGCCATGTAAAAGATCAAGTTCTTCCTCTAAACACAAATATAAGAACAAGTATCAAGAAAATAATGCAATCTACAATACAAAGACAGAGAAAAAAATAAGGAAAAGATATATTGGTTTACGTACTTTTACCAATAACACCAGCAAGAAAGCCATCTGCAATGAAAATTATAATCAGAAACAACCTTCTGGATAAGGAACCGAGTGAAAAGAATGTAACTAATGGAAATATTCCACAATTACCAATATTCTCACAGCGCTGCAAAAATTCATTGAACCCGTCCATAAGATCCGAATATTTTCCAAGTAAATCAGTCACCTGAGATGAACAGATTTTGAACCAAAGTGACTTCAAAGATGTGGCAATAGCATTTGCAGATGTCAATCTATCAGATTGCCCAATTAAATTCAACAGAGAGATCAAATTTTTTTTTTTTGATAAGTACAGAGAGATCAAATATTACAATCGATATCTTTATGACTTATACAGGACATGAAACAACAGTTTGGCTCCAAGCTCGTGTCTACATACACGAATTAGAAATGCAATCGATAACAGTAGTTCACCAACATAATCCTGGAACGTCAGACATATAAGAGTAATCTTCTACTCGATTACTCAATTATAATTCATGCCATTATATACCAACTGTAGTTAGTTTTTTTTTTTTATAAGTATACCAACTGTAGTTACTTGATGGCGGAGAGCAAAAGAAAAGCAAAAGAAAACCCAAAATGTAATATAACAATTATTCAGATGATCACCAACAGTTCGAGGCGAAATGATTTTTAAAAATCTGATGAATTAAAAGATTTTCCTTCAGGTAATGGCGAATTATATATATATATATATAGATACATGGAGCAAAAGTGCGTAAAAAATAAAGAACTTACTATAATGATTAAGCCAATACGCACTCCCACCCCACAAGAAAATTACAGAATTGACAAACATCCATAAGCTTCATCATTTGACAGATTGAACACGAATTATGCTCCTAATGATGCACTCTAGGCCCGGTTTGGATACAAGAGTGATCTCAACTCATCTCATCTAATCATTACAATTTTCTCAAATTTCCACACAAAATATAATAAACAATTCAAAATTTTCAAATCTCAAAACAATAATAATTTTAAGAAATAATATTCTAACAAGATTTTATTCAATTTTCAACTTTCATCTCACTATCCAAAAGGCACCCAAGTGATTTTACATGTGCAGAATAATTGCAGAAGATAGTGTAAGACATACCAGATTTTGTAAATCACTCCTTTTAATTATTCCATTGCTATAAATATTAAGGCACTTCAAGAAATCCTGGTAGTCATCTGAACTGCCCAACTTCTCCTTAACTTTATCACAGAAAATGAATCCTTGGTTGCACATGTCTGGAACGAAAAGTAAGAAACCACAAAATCATGAAGCTGACATGCAATATGATAATGCCACAAAAAGCTAAATTTTAGGAACAACTAGACGCCTTTAATGACTTACTTTCAGTGTTCCAAAATTCCAATCAAGTATCAGATTAAAAAACAACAACAAATATACCTAGCGGCCCCAGTGTACTAATAATAAAACCCATTATGGCTGCCATGATGCAGAATTTTTCTTTCACATGATAATCAAGATAGAGCCTATTAATTTCATCTAAACAGCTGTAATATATGTTTACACACAACTCGACTTATGCAAGTTGTTTTTTTTTTTTTTTTTTTTTTACCATTATTGTGGGGGAAAGGTGTGCAGAGATGTTTCTTACATATGTCTAATGGATTTTGACATTGACCAGAAATCCTATGTTCACCAAAATAAAGACAACCAATTATAAATAATGGCATGGTTATAAGTCCTAGTTAGGTGTTATTCATGTATACTATGTACTTGGGCTATGCCTAGTATCTTATATATAAAATTTCCTGATTGCCTATCAAAAAAATAATGGCAGTATATATAACAGGCATATCAATGTGACATGTAACAAATTGACAACTCCTTCAACTAAGATCCATAAAATATGTGTACTTGTATTTGCGATTGTCCAAGCAAATAGCATGATTGACTCACTCTTTAAGGTATCACTCTTTAAGGTATCACTCTTTAAGGTATCTTTGTCTTCATAAGAAGGAAAGTTTGCATGCACTCCAAATCCTTCAATCTTCCTTGCAGATTTTCTTTTGTCAACAAAACGCTGCAACTTGAAGTCCCTATTATTATCGTGATCAGGGTCTCTTTCATCCTGATCACGATTTCTCCTATCCCTACTATCCTTTTCAGTACGTTTCCTCTGCTCCTTGTGCATTTTCACCATTGTTTTGTCATCGTCCAGCTCAGGATGATCAACACCAAGATTGCGATCGGCATGGGAAGTAATGATCCTATCCCGCCTAATACGTTGCTGAAAGAAATGTATTTGTTTGCTCACAATGAAGAATTTGTTGAAAAGAATAAAACTGGGAAACAAAAAAGGGAAGGCAGAAGTCAACCTTGTCCATATGCATTTGTTGAACTTGCAATGTAGGTGCGGCAGAGCTCCGTTCATTAAAACGCAGAAATGAGTTTTGGAGAAGTGGAGTATTATGTGCAGTGTCTGGCAGAAATCTTGTGAACTCATCAAGCAGATCTGGATGGCCACCAAAAAGTGTGGCAACCTGAAGATTGATAAGACAAAAACCACTAAGAATACTGAAACTACAAAAACCACCAACTTTCCAAAAAAGCAAAGATGCAGACCAACGATCAGAGCCATAACATATCTTTACCTCATCATAGACCTCATTTATGTCTTTGTGCTCCTTCCGGTACATATTCAAAATGTCCAGGAATGCTTTATAAACATGTTCATCATTTTGGAAGCGCTTCTGCATGAAGGAAATTCATCGTTAATCTAATAGGAACTGACATTTACAGTTGAGATTCAACAGAAAGAAAATATTTTACCTTTATCTTGTTTACAAAGCTGATAGCTTCTTGAAATTCAACTGTCTTCTTTGGTGGAAGAGCCTCGTCTTCATCAATGGTTATCTCATACCCCTTTGGCAAGAAGGTGTTAAACCCAAAAATCAAGTTGTTATGCCCTTTAAATAGTTCCTTCACTCTTGCAATGACACCAACAGTGTCAGTTCTGTGAAAGAGAAAATAATGGCTTCATCAGTTAGCTTTTAGATTCAAGCCTTAATGAAAGACATAGTTCATAGGTGCAAGGCATGTACCTTTGTGCCTTAAAATCTTTCATGACCTCAAGGAACATGTCATATTTTTCCCTCTGGTCTTGAAACATGTCCTTCACTTCCTTAAGATATGTCATGGCATCAGTGGTTGTTAGTTTCTGCGAGGTACCACCAAGACCACTACCTACTCCCCCTCCTTCTCCCCCACCGCCTCCTCCGGCCCCTGGGGGTTGGGATTGCCCATAGCTTCACATGGAGAGAGTTTTTTATGTTGTTTTTTTTATCCCAAGCAGTTAATATATATCGCAAAGTTATTCCACAAAAACAACATATTCATGCAATCTATGTACTCTCACGAAGGTACAAATATCTAAGATCTTATGCCGAGTCTCAGTCAACTCAACACTCGAATTATTCCAGGAAATTTTTCCCAAAAAATAGAAGCCATTTGCCTCAATTAACTCAAAATTTTCTCGCCGAAACTTTCCTCCACAAATAAATTAGCGAATTAAAGTGAATCAGATAACAAGCCCCAGAAAAATTCAGCAAACACCATGACAGAAAAATCACAAAGCAGAATCGTTAATGGAGAAAATATCAAATACAGAACGACCACCAACATGATCGACTATGTTTATACACCAACCCCACCCCCGGGACGAAAGATTTATTAGCGAACCATACAAAACTAACAAGTCTAGAGAGAAAGGAGAGGGGGGAGAGGAAAAAGAAAAAAGTTTACATAGAAAGGAAACTTACGAGTCCGCACGTGAAGAACCAAATGGCCGCTTGAATTGAGAAGGACCAGCGTAAAGGTCGTCTTTTAATCTCTTCATCTCCACCAAACGCAACAAACTAATCCACCACCGAAATCACAAATCAGCATAGAATGAAGAAACTAAAACGCAAAAAGCACTTTTTAGAAATTCCGAGACAATACCAAAAAAAAAAACCTCTCTCTCTGGCTCACAGATTTTCTAGGGAAAAATATGGAGGCAAAAAGAGTGAGCAGATCTCCAGGTATGCAAGGAAAAGTTACTTCAGGTAATTGATCGCCAAGAAGAAGAAGAAGAAAGAAGAAGAAATATATAGAGGGATGTGCGGAAATATATGTTGAATGGAAAAGCTTTCGGCTTTGGTTTTGGTTTTGGTACGTGAGAGTTGAGACGCCGTGTCACAATAGGTGTAACTTGGATGCGCCTGTGGGTTCATTGTTTGTACCTTGGTTTTTCAAAATAATAGTTCTATCCACCACACTTATTTTATTTTATTTATTTTATTTTTTTATAATAAATATATGATATATAAATAATAAATAGAACAAATCAATTAATTTAACAAAAATAAAAAATTATTTAAAAATATATAAAGTGTGTGGTGTGGGATAATAAATAACATTCCTCTTTTCAAAAATAAAAATAAAAAATGTTGGAAGCCTTGGATGAGAGGATAAAAAATGCTATATGCTACTATTCATCCCATACCTTATATATATATATTTATAAGATGTGAGATATTTTTTATAGGGTGTGTGAGGTGTGGAGTGTGAATAATGAATAATGACAGAGGAAAAGAATTTTTTTCGTCTTCTTAAAATTTTAATTGTTAACCTTAATTTTTTAGCTTATATTAATTTCTATAATACTAAACCTATTATTCAGAAGAAAAAAACTCAAAAAACGAATGCTTTCGAAAAAAAAAATCTATTAAATAATGACGTGGCCAATTATTTTGCATGAAAAATGTGTTATAAAATCAATTTTATTTTCTTAATCATATAGGTTGAGATTGCAATCTTTTGTAGCATCTTTTAATTAAAAATATTTCTTACCATGAATTGTTAGTAAATACACAAATTAACAAAGCGTATTTTTCATAAATTCTTACTAGTATCGTTTTTAAAATGCCGATGCCAGACCATCTTGCCTTCTTTATCACAAAATCAGCCCCCATGGTCATCTCAGATTCTCATCCTAGATGCCATGTTCTTATATTCGAAAAAAAAAACAATTTTAATACGATTTAAGCCTGTCATTAAAATAAAACAGGCACAAAAAAAAATAATAATAATAATTTGCTGTTCAATTCTGCATATACATACATGTGATCTTTTTGTGTCAAAGGAAAAAAAAAAAAAAAAAGAAGGAAATTTAGGTATATACTTTACTTAGGCTTTCTAATGTCTTAAAGGTAACATTAATTTAGGAAAATTAAATTTATTATATTTCAAATTATTGATCATGATTTTAACATGACACTAAACTATCAAAATTATCACCTAAATTTTCTAATAATTTATTTTATAATAAGATTGTAACTTATCCTCTCGTTAATCAACGTGGCATAACTTTAATGGTGTAATCTGGAAAGGTCGGTAACTTACATTTAAAAAAAAAAAAAAAAAAAAGTAGGTTGGGCCAAGGCTATACTAGGTTTTAGCTCAAGTAGGACATTCAACATTAATTTTGCTCGAATTTTCTGGATGTACTATATATTGGGCCAGTTGGGTATTCAGGCCCATGGCTGAGAAAGCGATTGCCCAACTAGACGTACAAAGTACAAGCTCTTGGAGTTCAGAAGCAGATAATGAGATGGAAAGTACACTTTCATGTTCGCCGCAAAAGCTACGAACTCTTGTTCCTCAATATGGTCGTGTTCAAACGCTCGAGGAGTAACAACTCGTTTGTTTATCTGTTTGCATAATCTTAAAACAAAGTGTTGTTTGTAATTTTGTTGTCTTAGCAATCTTATTGTCTAAACAATATTGTGCAAAAGTGAAAACACTGTGAATTTTGTTTTTCTGTAAAAACATGAGACAGAATCCAACACTTCCCAGTTTTATTTAAAGGCAACCAAAAACTGTGATACTTCCGATCGTCACCTGATCATAAAGTACGTCTTGTGTAGTGTAGACAAGTTAAATGGGTGGATATAGAGAGCTCAAGTGGGCCACTTTGCAAGCTGCCCCAAATAGAGCCGAAAGGTCCCAGTTTTAATTGGCCATGCAAAGCAAATTTCATGAATTTTTTACGAAAGACCGACAACCCAACTGCATCTGGCCCCTCATGACGAGGTCTCAATTCATACTTCCACAGTTATTCCACGTACTATGGATCGGTACCGTAGTCCCAGATTTGCTAGGGTACTTTGACTTGAAATCAAGGTCACAATTAGGTTTACATCTTTAAAAGAAGGAAGAAAATAAAAAAATAAAAAAGAGTCTTGCATTCTAAATCACACCTTTTACTCCTGGTCGATCTATACATACATAATATATATATATAGATGCAAAGTTTACATATTCTTGCATGGAAAAGAGAATATATTTATGTTGCATTCTGATGCAAACCTTTTTTGATCTCCAGCTCGTGTGTTACGCACGTTTGCAGATCATAAAGATATATAGAAGATAGATGGAGTAGTACAATAAAAAAGAAGAAGAGATAATGATCAAGGTCATGCATGCAACATGATGGCCGGCTGCATGCATGCATACATATGATGGTCATGGTTGGGTGTTTAATTAATTCACCGACCAAAAAAGGAGGTTTAAATAGGAAGCCGGTCCTCGATCATGCATGATTTCATACAAGTACTAGTAGTACTTCAGTTGAAGGGGCGGCTAATATCAGTCGGGGTCCTTTGGAGACTGGTTAGCGAGTAGTAAGCTCCATTGGGGCCCTTCTCTAACAAAGATGAATGGGTCCCCATCTCCACCACCCTCCCCTTGTCCAATACTGCAATCTTATTACAGTTTTTTATGGTGCTCAATCTATGTGCCACCACCACGCTCGTCCTCCCCACCATCACCCTCTCCAACGCGTCTTGCACTACTTTCTCCGACTGACTATCTAGTGCACTTGTCGCCTCGTCTAGCAATAGCACAGACGGGTCTTTTAATATGGCTCGAGCTATTGCAATACGTTGCTTCTGTCCCCCCGAGAGCTGCACCCCTTTGTCTCCACACCAAGTGTCATATCCATCCTTTAGGCCCGCAATGAAATTGTGAGCATTGGCTAATCTACCAGCCTCTATGATCTCTGTTTCTTCAACTTTATCCGATGCTCCGTATGCGATGTTCTCTCTAATGGTGCCGGCAAATAGTGTGGGCTCTTGGCTAACAAGTGCAACGTGCTTCCTTAAGGACCTAAGATGGAATGACCTTATATCTCTGCCATCAATTTTCACCGAACCTTTGAGTGGGTCGTAAAATCTCTCAATTAATCCTATGATAGTTGATTTTCCAGACCCACTTTGTCCCACCAACGCTGTTGATTTCCCAGCTTCTATAACGATCGAGAAACCTTTGAAGATCATCACGTCGGGCCTAGCTGGGTATGCAAAGTCCACATCACGAATTTCCACTCTGCCCGTTATCTTCTCAGCATGGTAACCTTCAGGGTCTGTGGGCTCAATTCTTGTGTATCGGTCTAAAACGGCAAAGACTGACCCAACGGCATCTGAGCCCTTCACAAGGTCGGAGGTCATGCTTCCAGCATCAGCAATAACACGACCCGTGCTTACCAAGATCATGAAAGTCTCAAACAAAGCTTTTGCCGTGATGTAACCCTGGGAGATAAGTTTGCCACCGTACCAAAAGTCTAAAGCCCAAGTGCAAGTTGTGAGGCTTTGAGAGGCGCCAAGCCCAACACCTGCGTACCACGACTGTCTTATGCTCTCTAGTCGTGGACCTTCTTGGGCCTTTTCAAGCATTTTTAGGATTCGGCCTTGGGATGAGAAGGCAGTGACAGTTCGAAGGTTAGCAACAGCCTCGGCAGCGAGTTTACTGCTTTCGTCTTGGGCTTTGATGGCTTTGCTGGACATGCTTTTGAGTAGGACCCGCCGAGTGTAGTAGCAAACTATGATGATGGGCTGGACGGCTATCATGACAATGGCAAGCCTCCATGCAATGACCAAGCCCATGGTGCAGGCGACCACTACAGCGGAGAAGGTTTGTACGATGAGGGCTATTCTGTCACCCACTAAAGATCTCACCTGCCAATTTGGTCCGAGTTGATTAATCACATAAAATACACAAGTTTTATTTATAATGTTTTTCTCGCATTTATTTACGGTGGCTTGGCTTCATTAGGGTGTGGGTGGGTTGCCTCGTCTTAACCTGGTGATTTAATTAAGGGTTGTGTGAGCTGTAAACATACCCTAAGTTTGAAAGAACAGTACATGGCTTGTATTCATGCCATGAACCTCAACTAATGCCAATCCATCATTTGATTAATAAAGTGATTAGGGTGACCTACTAATTAGTTTAATGCTTTATTTTTTTGATGCACCCGGCCTATATGCTTTATTTTTTTTTTTCTGGCTAGGACTAGTTATGGTTGTGTATATATATAGAAAAATAATATTTTCAGTTATAGAGTGTGCAAGCATTGCATACTTTTCTTGAAAAAATGAGTAAATATGAGATCCACATGAAAAAATTAATTTTTTAATAGTGGATCCTACACTTTTCTAAAAAAAGTGCGCGACGCTTGCACAATCCATAACTGTATCTAACATTATTCATACTTACCACATTGGCATCCTTGGCGAGTCTAGAGCAAATGGCTCCGCTAGAATTCTCATCCTCATCGAACCACCCAACTTCAAAAGTGAGTATCTTGAAAAGCATCCTCTCCCTAATCCTCTTCGTCAAGTACTCTCCCATGTAGGCGAAATTATAATGCTGGATAACATTAATTAGCAGCGAGAACACAGCCAATCCAAGAAACAATAGTGCGTACATTCTTGTCTTGTCCTTAATCTCATCGTGGCTTGTCAGAAAGTATATTGATATCATTGACCCCATTGCGAATGCATACACAGGTTGAATCGCACCAAACAATATAGCACCCAAACACCCTAAGCATGCCTGCTTCCACTCCGGGAGATTCAAACCTAGCAATCTCCGAAACGATGGCACTGGCAATTTTTTGTCATCTACACGGTCTTGATCTCCTGCCGAGTTGGCAGAACTGGACCTGCTCACCATAGAGAGCCTGCGGCTGCTGGTGTTGTTCATCTCCACATTTGATATGTAAGATGAATTAACATAATTGACTAGATCTTCTGGACCCTTTTGTTTCTCGGTCTGTTGAAGACGGATAAGGGAAGTGTAAAGGCCATCTTCGATTTGGTTCAAGTCGTCGTGTGATCCTGTTTCCATGACTTGGCCATTTTGGACGACAGCAATGATGTCTGCATTTCGAATGGTGGAGAGGCGGTGAGCAATGACAATGGTGGTGCGGCCAACGGCTGCCTTGTCAAGGGCTTCCTGGACAACCCGTTCGGATTCTGAGTCTAACGCGCTTGTGGCCTCGTCTAGGAGTAGGATTCTGGGTTTCTTGATTATTGCTCGCGCAATGGCGATCCTCTGCTTCTGGCCTCCCGACATTTGAACACCTCTCTCACCAACCTGACCCATTTTCATGGGGGGTTTTAATTAGTTAATCTTCTGGGTTTTAATTTCACGATGGCTTACTAACTAAAATAGTAACATCATAACAGGTCGACATATAAATGCTCATATTCTAAAATTTTTAATATATTTAATTAGTTCTTATTTTATTGAAAAACAACTAATTAATCATGGTGGACCTTCCATATTAGGACGTAGACAGATAGATCTAAGATTTAAAATAGTAATAAAAACAAAAAATCATTGCGGTTTTTTAAACCATGATTCCTGTGAGGTCAACATCTAGCATAGCTAGCTAACAGCAACGAAAGTTCATAGTACAAATCATGTAATAATTATTTTTATTATACTTTCAATGCTTCTTGGATTATATTCGAATATATGTCTGTTCGGGACAAAGTACAAATTCGGATTTATATAA
>QEOT01000680.1:54577-66973 GCA_003123785.1 Pterocarya stenoptera
CTGCATGCCTGGCTCTGTGTTAAACATGTTGGATGCAGCTGTGAGCGCACATACATGTGAAGGCCAGGAGGAGTAGCAATATTTGATGATCTCCATAGGTCTTATCCAGATAGAAATCTCATTGTGTTGGCTTTCAAATCTAGTTTTACTAAAGGCCAGCAGAATGGGACACGAGCTGAGCAGTATAAAGACTACGGTCGGTTTGCCGATGTGAGACCTTACTTCATGTCAAACACGTGGCACACCTTGCATCCAATCATGCCCCCCACCCTCCCTTTTTAATAATAAAGAAAAAACTAAAGACACCGTTAATATTTACTGTCAAATTACTGATAAAATAAATATAGTTTTGAATGATGATAACTAACCTCATTAAGTTTATGTAATATAACTTGTAATATTATTGAAGATATAAAAAAAAACTTAAAAAAAAACGACAAAAAGTAAAGCTACACCCTAGCGAGAGCAGCGGAGCCCCCAACAATAGCTGTAGCATGACCCTTTATAAAAACTTGTATGAATTGGAATATTGAAGCACAAAATGATAATAAATAAATTAGTAGATGCTCAGTAGAATTTTTGTCGTTTGTCATTTTATGACAGAAAAGTAGTATAATTATAAAGAAATTTTATAAAAACAAACTCGTATATGATGCTATGAAATCACTTTGTAACTTGCTTAAAGTTAGTGTTAATTATACTCTAATTACAAAAGAATTATATAAAAATAATTTTAAAAATTGATGTAGTTTGACGTGTTTCATCAAATTATAAAATTGATTTTATTATGAATTAGATCTAATGAATCATATAAAATTATATTAATTTATAAAATTATTTTTATATCATTGATACTCTCATTATAATACTGAAAAACTAGACATTTTCTTCGGCTTGGAGAAGTAAAGCCACGCTACAAGCTTTTGGCATTTTTCCACGAAAGTTAGGAAGGAATATTGCTACTAACTACTAAGTACTGGACCCGTGTACGCAAAGAGATGCGTTTTATAGTCTACGTCGACCTTTTGTTTTTGATTATTAAAGTCACTAATTAAAGCTAGCAGGCTGTGATCATCTAATACTGCACTTACAACGGTAAACAAGGATGCATGTACTCCCTCAGTGGCTCGTTTGGACCAAAACCATAAATTCATCATTTTTCTTGGAAAAGGAAACGCGAGGCAGCCCACACTTGATTGATCGGTTTTATACTCTGAGTCTGGACTTACAATTTATGAAACACGAGGTATTATTAATTTATTATATATATTTCAATTAATTATTTTAAAAATATATAACTTGCATGTTACCATATATACGTCTTATTATTAAAATTTTTCTAGCGGAATTTATTCGATAATTTATTATAATTTATAGATCAATTTTGATGATTTGGAATTTAATATATTAAAAAAAATATTTTATTTCAAAGATGTAGAGGTTTTCCTTCCAAATAAACAAAAGAAACATATTATAAATAAATAAAGGCACGCGTGGTACTGATGGCTCGTTCAGATCTTATTTTATTCATGCTTAAGGCAGGTACGAACTGATCAGGAACACGTAGACAGGAAGTCAAGGGAGAATGGTGACGCACTTGCATACGCCCACTTACATTAGAAAAAGTTTTTATTGTCCAAAGCATATTAATACATGACATTTTCTAATTTGTACGGCTTAATCTTTACATTAGAAAGCTTTACTTGTTTAAAATAATAATAAATATATATAATTTGTAAGTCATTATTTTCATTTGTACACGCAACAGTAAAATATTTTATTTATGTAAAAATCTTGATCTACATCAATTGATATAAAATATATTAATATTTTAATTTTTCTATCCTCATGTGAGCCTAACATTTATTCCCCAATAATATTTGTTTGATTTATTTTTCTTTATTTTTTTTTGGTACTGGTTGACAATTGTGTTGAAACCTTGGGGTAATCATTTTGTATATATGGGTCAGCTTACAGTTGGGGGTCACAAACTAATATTACACCGATAGATCATTAATGATTTAAGAGTAATAATTAGCAGGCCGTAACTTCGTTATATTCGGTAGTCAATTGATCGAAGAGAAATATATATATTTTTATATATAAATAAGGGAAAGAAGTTGCTCTCATAAATAAATCATTCATAATAACATTTTTTAACCACAGCTTTCGAATCTCTTTCCACATCTGGCCGCATGCATCTGTCTTTGATCTTAAATTAATTATAATCTTCTGTATCTGTAAAGTGTAGAAAATACTCAGATGACAGAAACCTTATTAGAGCAAGAAGACGAAAAAGAAAAGAGGCTTTAAGAGAAAGAGTCGTGTGAAAATGAATTAATTAATTAAAATTCATGTACAGTAACCTATTTATACAATCTGAAATCAAGGGAAGAAAAATGTTATACGGCAAGTTTGCTATATTACAGAGGTAAAAAATAAATGTAATTACAATTCCGTCCTTATACATAAAATGACAATTATGTCCTAACAAAGAATTTATGGGAAGAAGAAATGTTAGTATAAGAAAAAAAATTAAAGATATCGTATTTAAGGGAAAAAACTGAAGGACAAGAAGAACCTGATAAAAGGGAAAATGTTGAAGGAACTGATGTGGAGTGTGTAGAAGAGGAGTTATAATGAAAAATTCTGCAAGTAACCAGGTACCTTTATGACTCTAGAAGATCTTCTAGGAAGGTTAGAAGGTATAATGACAGAAATTGGGGTGGAAGGTGTTTGAACAGTTGGATCAATTGTAGGGGAAGATGAAGTGGAGTTGAGAGGTAAAGTAGTAGAAAGAGAAGAATCTAAAGTTGAAGGTACAATTAAAAAATCTAAAGTTGAATAGTCAGCAGGGAACATGGAAGAAAATTCATGTTTATGTTGAGATGTAAAGGAAAAAATATATTCATGAAAAATAAAATTTCTTGATATGAAGGTTTGATTAGTTTTCAAATCAAGAAGTTTGTAGCCTTTGATTCCAAAAGGATAACCAAGAAAAACAGAGGTTCGAGCTTTAAGATCAAACTTAGTTCTAGATCTTCGTAATGTGGAAGCAAAATAAATACAACCAAAAGTTCTAAGATGATCATAAGAAGGAACAATGTGAAACAAAAACTCAAAAGGAGATTTTTGGTTTAAAAGAAGAGTAGGAAACCTATTAATGAGATAAGTTGCTGTTAAAACAGTATCACCCCAAAAATTAATAGGCAGATGAGACTGAATCATCATTGTTCGAGCCACATTAAGGATATGCTAATGCTTTCTCTCCACAACAGAATTCGGTTGAGGAGTTTCAACACAATTATGTTGATGCAATATGCCTTTAGAATGTAAAAAAGAATCAAAAGAAAATTTTGTGCCATGATCAGTGCGAATTGATTTTATTTTTGAAGAAAATTGTGTTTTAATCATTTTGTAAAAAGTTGTAAAAATATGTGACACTTTAGATTTATGTTTAAAAGATAAAGCCATGTAGCACGAGTTGAATCATCAACAATAGTCAAGTAACTTTCAACAGTAGGTACTGAGTATAGACCTCAAACATCCCAATGAACTAGGTCAAATGGAGCAGTAGACAAATGAGCAATATTAGGAAATGGTAATTTTTTTTTATTTAGCTAAAAGACAGATCATGTAAAGTGATATATATATATATATATATATATGATATGTATATGGCCATCGATCCTTCAAGGTTTCCTTTCTTTTTTTTTGTGAAACTATCCTTCGAGTTTTCCTGAGCTATATAAACGCATGCCATGACGTTTAAGTTTGTAATGACCGAAAACTATAAATTTGGTTTTTTTTTTCATATATTTTTTTATATCTTTAAATATATATTTTTTAAATTCACAACATCATTTATAAACACTTTCTTAATCGAATCTGTGGTTACTTTTGGTGGCCTTCATATGTGGATTAAGCATTATCCATCAAATATAGGGTCTAACAAAACTCTCTCGGTGAAAATTATATCTATTGGTCAACGTACGTAAGTATTGATTCATGCATCTGAAGGCAGATCATGCATAAAATATATGGAAATTCTTTTCTCCTTTCTCCAGCCTATTTTTTGACACACCGGCCACACCTCCATGCTGACTAGAGAGAAAATAATTAAAATGACCAAAAACTCGAAACGAAAGGGAAATGACTTGCCTTCGGCCCGTGATCTAGCCTTCCTCAAAAGTCAAATCCAGTTCTCCACGAGCATGGCCTAATTAGTTGCAAGGAAAGGATTAGACAACTAAACTAGGGGTGGGCAGTAGGACCTTGCACCCTGCTGCCCTGCCCCGTTTTTCCCGTCTACACTTATATATTTTATTACATAAATACATATTTATATATATTTATACTATATATTTATACATATTTATTATTTTTTTTATATAAATATAGTAATATGTATTGAGTAGAATTTTTATTTATAAATATTGAGTGTAAGTTGTAGTATAGTAAGGTGATCCTTTTATAGATTGTCAATACGATACAAGAATCTTACATTACTTAAGCGTGAGACTTGTATTGCTTAATACATGAAGGTCATGTTTTAGACCCAGATGCTGAAGTGATTGCATTATCCCCCAAAACCCTACTGGCCACCAATAGGTATGTAAGATTTGCAACAAGGGTTTTTCGTGGAACCAGAACTTTCAGCTTCACAAGAGAGGCCATAATAACCTTCTTTGGAAGCTAAAGCAAAGAAACAACAAAGAAATTAGGAAGAGAGCTTATGTTTGCCCTGAGCCTTCATGTGTTCACATTTGATTTCGAATATTTGAGAATGCACAGATCCTTGGTTGGAAGAACAGAATAACAGATACTTTCCCTTCGCCGTTGAGAAGAGGAGAGGCCACACTTGAGGAAGACTAGATCTTGGTCAAAGAAGAGCTGTTATGGCTTGTGATATGGCTTTCAGAAGAGCTTTTGCTCTTTCTCGAAGATGGACAGAGGAATAAAAAAAATGTGTTTTATTTATTTAAAACTACGTCACTGTACACGCTGGCCAGTGTGTTAAAAATATGGATTTCTCCCTAGCATAACTCTAAAATATATATTCTTTTTGGATGAATGCTGAGTCGTTAAATAAAGATCATATATAAATTGCAAGATACATACAATATACATACATACCAAGTAATGCATGCACCGGTTTAATTATAATATAATTTCATTATACATATATGCATGAATGTCTATGTATTTTTTTCTTTTCTGGAGCCACGCTCAAATTATATGTTTACTCGAACTGCATGTACGTTAATTAATATATATAGTATCATTGAACTATTGATGACAAGTTAATAACCAATGAAATGACGGAACTATACATATATATATATATATATATGTGTGTGTGTGTGTGTGTGTGTTGCAATTTGCAGCAACGCCCATCTATGTACTATGAAAACTGCTACACCCACAGATAATTCTTACAGAGAATCCTCACGAAAGACAAATTTTTTTTTTTTTGGTTGCTTTTTTTCAATCATTTTTTTAAACACTTCCATACATTTTTAAAAAATACAAAAAAATTACAAATTCATTTGAAAATACTTCCGTAATCATTAAATAAAAAAATAAAAAATAAAATAAAATGCAATTGGGTATAAGAAGATTTCAGTAACAATCTTATGTGGATATAGTATTTTCCATGTAGTATATATAGGCGGACAGATTAATTATGGTCCTCTCGAAAAGTACCATAAATAATGTCACATATGTCTGCTACTAGTTTGCGCATATATATCTATATATATGCAGTAGTACTAGTAAGTTCTAGTTTGCCATGGAGAAGGCTAAGGAAAATAAAGACGAAATTAGTACACGATCGAGTTGCAATATATCACGTGCTCATCAAGATGCTCCATCAAATTTGAGAATCCATCCACTGCGGCCTTTGGTTATGTACGTGGGGATAGACAACGACATTTATGACGGAGTACGCACCTATATATATTAGTGTTTTGGAAATTTTGGTCTTTCATCTAATGATCCCACGAAGTTCATTTGTTATTTAATGTATATCATCGAAACCTGTGCTGTTGAGGTGATTGGTGTCATGTGGATACCCATAAATGTTGGTACGTACATCCATAAATATATATTTATATATATTTATTCTACCTTTTTACTCTGATGGAATCCACAAGTACTTTATTCTCGTTACAAGAAATATGGTTTTTTACATTTAAAATATTTTTGTGACGTTAAAATCAACCCTAATTAAAAATATCATTTGTGGTGAAATTAAATTTGATGCTAAATTTTGTCACAAATGATGCTATATGGTGATTCCAATAGTAGATTTTTTTGTGGCATTTTCTAAGTGCTGCAAAAATTACTACAAGAAAAATGATTTTTTATTTATTAACTAAATCGGAAACTCCTTCTCTCTTACAGCAGCTAGACCTTTGATGCTGTCGATAGAAACTCCACCGCAACGCTACTATGATTAGTTGAAAAGGAAATTTCACGCTGTCAAGCCAATTGCACCTGCACACCCCTTGTCCTCAAACTCGAGATCTGTCACCATGGACAATAGGCAAACCCTAGACTTTATTAGTGAGGAGTTGAATTTCCGTTTGATTAAAGGACAATTACAAGCTAAGCACTGTGAAAAATATACATATCAAGTTATACTTACAAAAAAATATTAGTACATTCTACCATTGTTCTAAGTTTATTTTTTGTCGATACCCAGGTCCGCATGAGAGGATGCAAATGTATTTCTAGTGAACAATTTTCAAAATCCGCTCCAGGTGCGCATTTTACTGATTTACTTTTTTGGTTGGTTGATTAATGAGTTCATAATATTCTTCTCTGCCAATGATGTCGGCACATGAGGATAATAGATTATGTCTTATAAGTTTTACCATAAGAAAATAAGTCTTTCTGTTTCTTGCTATATGTATCTTGCTTTAGATCTAGTGGAGGATTAGCAAACAAGCATTATTGAACTCCGTAATTAAATTTTTAAATGTTTGAGAAGAACTATTAATGAACTACTCTTATTTTTTCCTATTGAATATGTTTTCTTTTGTTAGGTTACCAGATAAATTGTATGCACTTTTTAATGAGATTACTTAACTAAAAAACAAATCTTTACTGAATCTCCCAAGCTTTGGAAATTTTTCTTGTGAATGAATATATGGTTCAGATCAATACTTTATTCTCTTGGTTTCACTTAAAGCTCATATCATTTTAGTTGGAGGAATTTGATCAAACTCTATTCCAGGAGTTTTTTTTATGAAACGCAATCTTGTTGATGGAGAAGCTGCCTCCAATTTGGAAACTTGTGAGCTAATCAATTGTAAGGAGGTATTGAAAGGAACCCTTCTGTTAAATTTTAATTTCTGGATTTTTTTTTTCTTTTTTCGGTTATGGTAATTAGTTCACAAGGACTTGTAGATTGTTTCGTGGCAAACATATGCTCTGTAAGTTTTTTGTTATGTTGCGATTGTTTGTGGTCTAAATTTTGTTGGATGACATGACATGGTATCACCCGGTTATTTATTTGCACAATTGTTTTCATGGACTCGCTCTCTTCTCTACTTAAGAGAGCTACATCACATATGAAAATTCGTTTTAGAGTGATTATCAACAAAGTTTTGAAAAATGTTCTGTTCCGGCCGAAACAGTTGGAATTTGTCATTCCAGAACAGTAACCGGAATGGTGTGGTTGGACATTTTGTATCGGGTTCAGTTTTGGTCATTCTGATGTGTTTAGGGCCATTCTGGTCGGAACAACTATTTTGGTCTGAAATTTAACAACTTATATTTTTTTGTAATTATCTTGAAACCCATGGCATATCCGTAATTTGCCTCATTTCCTTATTTTTACCTGATTTCTTTTATGATTTTAGTGATCTCCCCCTCCTCTTTCGAATTGGTCTCAGAAACTAAGAAACATATCAAGCCTTAGGTTTTCTAATTTCTCCCCCTTCACCAATCTCTAGTGATCGACGATCGGCGTCTACGCGACGATGCCACCTCCATGATGTCATAGCTCCCTCGTGTTTCCCGTTCACTACAAGAAAAATGAACTTTTGTGACTAATTTATTGCAACCAAAAAATTATTTACAACTAATTTTAGTTGCAAATAATCATTTAACTGGAATTAACTAATCGCAAATAAGCACTTTTCTTGTAGTGATTATATCGTCTTGAATTGTGAGTCGTAGGGTCACAGTTGTAGCACATGTTGCTTCGTCGTTTGCGCGATGATGCCACTTACATTGCCAAAGCTTGTGTCTTGGACTCTGTTGTTCCTCTTCCGTAGCCTTTAGACCTTTCACATTACTATGGGTATTAGATTATTGTTGGATAGTAATCCAGGAGCAGAATGAAAATGAAGCACTTGATCTCATATTATTGTGAAATTACTTCTGTAGTAATGAAAATGAAGCAGTTGATCCTATATAGAATGAGAGTTTGAAGTTCTATGTTAATTATGCGGAATCAATATACTTCTGTTGGAAACCTCTTTCCTCAGAAATCCTTTAATGGCAATAATGCCACAATAAACAAAAAATTGATCTGTAGAGTCTTTGAGATTAAATGTTAGGAATTTTTAGCGCAAAGAGGTTGTTTATTCCTAAATTTCTTTATCATTATTTTCATTGTTTTTATGATCATCACTAATATCTAAGAAGGTAGTTTATGCGACAATAAATTTACATGAGGCATGCCTTGTTCCCTTAATTGATCTATTGCATTTATCTTTTACAATGGAATTGCCAAGGATGGAATGGTTGAGAATGGGCAATTTTTTTTAAGACTGTTTATTGGATTCATGTCATATTTACTCTATGAGTAATGATGAATCCAGATATCTTTTAAGTTTGTATGTATGATTTAAGACTTGTAGTTGTACTGGTTTTATTTTGGAATATAGTTATATATTAATATATATATAATTTATCTATATAATGTCTATTCCAAAATGGTACACTAAAACGTACCGATACCACAATATTTTGCTCCAATGTCTCAACTAAAACCGTCACCAGAAAAAAATTTAAAACTTTGATTATCAACCTTGATTCTTTATCCATCAAATTGGAATATCCAATGAGGATGGGAATTTTACTGGATGAAGTGACAAGCATTAGTTATGCTTGCAACAGTTGCATTCATTATCGTACTTGGATGTATTTCTAATGGGTTACAATATGTAAACACTAATTGCATGTTCTTGTATCTTCAATATGCTCACAAATTCCAAACCCAGTGCTGAATATTGGTTAAGTTGAATACTTCTTGCACCCAAGCTTTCATGGTTTATAACACACTAATCTGATAGGTCTTGTTTTTGGGGCAATGCATGGCAACCTTTTTATTATTATAATTACTTGTTTTCTTGTGAATCATGTTCAAAATATATATATAGCAGTTTAAAATGAAAATCCAAAGGATACTAAATTCAAGACTCAAGTTTATCGCCTAAGACAGATTACAGGTCACTAGGGGTGATAAATGGTTGGTTCGGACCGATTGTTTCAGTCCAGACCGGATTAGACTGAGACTGAGGCCCATGTTTTAGAGGACTGAAAAGTTTCGATCTGGTCCCGGTCCAGCCACCCCAGACCAGATTGGACTGAATGAAAAATTAAAAAAAAAATTTATATTTATATAATAATTGTACAATTTATTATGTAATTTTCATCTAACCTATCACCGTTAACAATATAAAATTTTAAATATGTTATTAACACTTGTTAATATTCTATAAATTAACTAATATATCATATCAATTAGCTAATTATATAGTAATTATATAAATTAATAATATAATTTTCATCTAATTTATTATTATTGACCATATAAAATATTTTTTATTGAGTTAGTTACATAATCTACAGTATTCATAAATCACTTAATTTTAATTTAGTATTTTAAATAATTTTTTTGTTAATTGATTTAAAAAAATAAAAAATAATTAGGCCGGACCGAACGGACCAATAGCTACTAGTCTGGGAAAATGATGGACCAAAAATATTCGGTCCATCACTGACCGGACCAACCGATTTACACCCTTATAGGTCACATTGAAAAGCTAAACTATGAATGAAAACCATGCAGGCTTTCAATGTTTTTTGAGTTGTCCATCCTCTGGGAGTAAGTTAGTAGTAAGTTATAACATGTATAATAGGTATGGATTCACAGGAAATTTGCTGCAGTTTTGCTGCCAAAGGATTAAGTTACTGTAGTAAACTATAATGTGAAACTTACGGCAATTTGGTATCAGTTAGGGCCAAAAATACTACTTTTGAAGATTGTAAATAAAGTATATACTTTTGAAGAGAGTATATAAACTCAATGGTGGTAGTGCCCAACAATTGATCATACTAACAGTCCATTCTCTCTCCCTTATCTTTCTCTCTCATGTTTATAATATTCCTAAAGGTGGATACATTATTCTTTAAGGTGGTATGCACAAAGTTGAAATGACATGAATTCATGAATAAACATTTCTTCCCCACACTAGAAAATCATCCCTATGGTAGAATACAAATGTGATACGGTGATCATGTCATAGGAGGATATATATGTTTGATTACTTGTTATGTGTACTGATGAAATGATTTTGTATAAAAAATCTGCTTAGTTAGAAAAGATTTTCAAAGCAGAAGGTCAACATTTTCATCTTTTTTTGGGTAAGTTTTATTGAACCTTGTTGAGTTACAGCAAGCCTACTTGTTTTAATAGGCTCGCATTTGTCTGACTTAATGAGTTTCTTGCTTGGTTGCTTATTCTGCTTTTCTAGTTATTTATCAAACTTCTATGTTCTTTGTGCTTTAGACCAATTATGAATGTTTCTTGTTTATTGTGTTTTTCTTGCTTGCAGGCAGAACCTATTTTTGCTGATAGATAGAGATAGAATCTATTGGTATCGTAAGGTATTCATTATTTGGATGCTCTCTTCTTTTGCTATGTTTGGAAAATTATTTCTTGTTTTTCCTCTTGTTTGGTTTTATTTGGTAATTTGTGCATGTTTATGCCTTGTATATTAGTTCAACTTGGTAAAGAAATTGTCTTCTAACAGAAATTCTAGTCACACTAATATAAGTTCAAACCTTTTACGTTCTTTGAAGATGTGAATGGTTATCTTGGCTGATACATGTCAATCAATTTTATAGACTAGGCCAAACCTTAACACAATTTATCTTTTAACACAAGTGAAAAAGGGGATTGATTCTTAGACTAGGTCATGTATACCTATTTATGTTATCAAGTGTTTTATGCTTCATGAATTTAGATTAACATTTCATGTACGTAGTTCTTGCATTCCCCCTTTCATTTCCTTTGATATCTTAGCATTTTTGTTTTATAATGATTTAAGGGTGACATCGAATATATTTGTAGGAACCCGATACAAAGATTTCTGCTAGTATGTTGTACTTGCTAATACATGTTTACAGGTTTTGTACTTTGATGTGTCTTGAGAAGTCTAAAGTTGCACACTTAGAATATAATGTAATTGCTTTATGCATGGATTGTAATCTAATGTATATATATAAGAGCTTTTATGAATTGTAATATAATGAAATTGCTTAGAATATAAAGCAAGTACTTTGTCTAATTGCTTTATGGATTGTAATTTAATGTAGATGTGTATTGTTTTAATGTATTTTTTTTCAATACTATTTTTTTAAAAATTTTTTAACATACTTTAGTGATATATGTTCGCTGGGAATTTTTTTTTGTCACAAATACTTATTTACGTCAATATTAATCGACGCAAATAAGTATTGCGACCAAGACAACTTAGTGTGACCTTCATGACGGAACATATTTTTTGTGACAATATAATCGTCGCTTAAAGTTATTTGCGACTAAAAATTGTATTGTAAATGATCTTTTTTCGGCAAGAAAAAATTATTGGGAAAAATTATACCAGCAATAATTAACCATGGTTGGTGTTTTTTTTGCGACAACATCTGAGACTATTAAGCATAGACCAATATCGCAGCAATTAGGGCTTTTCTTATTGTTTGGAATGTCTTTTGCTTCGCTCTTGACCTCCATTGGCGTTGACCAATTTCGTTGCAAATGTGAACATTTTTGCGAATATATTTCATTTTGAAGCAAAAAACTTTTTGAGACTCAGTATTACCGACTATCTTGCATTGATTCGTAAGTGACGCTAAAAAGTTATTGTGACAATTATCATGCTTTTTGCGACAATTTTAGGCGACACAAAAGCTCTTTTTCTTTTACTGGCGTTCCGGCCATAATTTATTATATGGACCTTTTGTCTTAGAAAATAACTGGTTAATTAACATGTATTGCCTTAATAAACCGAATATATATTTCACATTGAAAAGAGAATGAACAACGAAACTGTCCCTAAACTTGGCCACAAACACAATTACAGGATGATCATTTGT
>QEOT01000681.1:0-35471 GCA_003123785.1 Pterocarya stenoptera
TAATTTGTATTCCCATACGAATGGTTCTTAAAAAATGCAAAATGTCCTTTAATTAGCTTCCAAAATGGCTCTGAAAGAGTCGGCCGGTCTGTGATCGCTAGAGTACTAGTAGTGCATCATGTATGATCATTTCATATATCATACTACTGCATGTAAAGAGTAAATTAAATTCCTAGCTAGCTATTGTTAGCTCATGTACGTACGTACAAAATTAACCTAATATGGTGCAAAATCAATTTTGGAGTACTGATCAAAGGAGCAATATAATTATTTCTTGCATATTTTTGCAAGACGGATTTAATTTGGAACAGCTAGCTAGCTAGCTAGCGAGGTTGATCTAAAGCGCATATTATATATATATGTATATATAAATATATATTTATATATATAACATGATCTGATTGCTAATTACAAGGTCTTAGCTAGGAGCGTGGTAGGAGTCTAGGAAAATTCACTTGCAAGTTGCAACAGCTAGCTAGCGGGTCCACAATTAATCTGAGATCAGTTAAATGATTTTTTTCTTCACCTTTTAGGATGTCGGTCAAAATTAATCGATAGGATTGCATGGTTTTCCTAGTGGTGGTGTTACTGATCATCGAATGCATGCATCATTTCCGTTTCTATGCCTAATGTTGGACGTTAATGCAGCTGGTAATTAAAATTTGTTTTTCCGACTGACTAATTTATTATATTCGGCCATTTTAAGTGGAAATTATAAATAATTGTCATGCACGTATACGTAGGTCTCATGAGTTACGTACACCCATAAAAGATAATCAAAGATCACAATTACCCACTTCCACAAAATATATATATGATCATGAATCGATCGTGTCATGATGTGCCTTGGCCTGCATGCACGCATCGTCTCACAGTACTACTATTGCATTCTTGCGTGCATATATGTATATGTTCCTTGACAAACTTCCTACTTTCTATGTCAATAATATTAATTACATCAAGAGTTACCCTTCAAAAATAACTTTATTTATATTTTAATAATAAAAAAAGGTTATTTTATAAAAAGGAAAATTGAAGCTACGTAAGTACTATCGCACGTGGAGGGAAAAGCTGTATTGCCGCAGAAGTGGAGACACGGGGCGGGGTCCATGCAGTATTATAAGCTGGGCGGTGAGGTGGGATCGATATTTCTAACATCACATCTCCATCTGATCATCTCATGCATTAATGTTGTCCATTCACTCCTTCACTGTTTAAGCTACACTGCTAGCTAGGGTTTCAACTTTCATATATCACCCCTCCCCAGGCCTCGCCTTTTGATCAGCTTTCTTCCATCCCCTACCTTATTTATATATATATATATATATATACTCGTTATAATTTTGCAGGTGACCCATAAAAAATCTGGTCCCTCATGCGCACTGATGATCTGTGATATCCATGTAACCTTAGTATTTTGAGGAAAACGACTAGTAGTACTACTACTGCATTATTTTCTCCAGGCCCCGGCTGGCATGGCTGGCCTCAAGCTTTTTGTGAGTGGTAGTACTCATGTTAACATTCTTATAAGAAAAAGGGTTATGGATCTTGAATTTCTTTTTTTTTTTTTTTTTTATAGTTTTTGGGCACCCTAGATCTCCATATATATTAATAAATCATAAATCATTGACTCTTTCTATACTTCAAAATTCCACTCATTAGATTCGATCGTGTTGCTGATCATCAAGTAAACAGCAATATGGAAACATACATATATATATATATATATATTATATGCATCAACGACTCTTTTTTATGACAAATTACATAGTTCCAGTACCCACAAATAAGGTCTCTTGATACCTAATTATAACCTAAAGGAATACAAAAGGAGATACATATATAAATATATATATATTTATATATATATATATGTATATATAAAGATCAGAACATGAGCTAGCGCTTAAATCAAATCCATCATCAATGTGTATATTAATGTTATGCATCAATATTTTATCTTCCTGTCAAAACATCTTCCATCATTTAATAAGAATATGGCATGCATTTTATTAATGTAAAGGAAAAACTAGTGTTATTTTTCAAAACGCATTTTTTTTGATAAAAAAAATTGTAACCTTTTTTTTTTTTTTTTAAGAGAAAAAAGATTGTAAGTTATTTTTTAGTTTTACGAAATTTTTGGTACTTACAAAAAATATTCTGACCGGCCCCTTAAAGTTGCATGTTCGAGCTTTGGGGTCTAAAGCTGAAGAAAAATAGACATATATAAGAGCTTTAGGCTCTGACTTGAATTGCTTCATTGAATGAATTTTTTTGACTAATATTAAATCTTCAATAAATATTGTAAAATTAACGCCTATGTTCTGTGTTTATTTCTCTACATACCATGCACTACTCTAAGCTTTTAAGTTTAGCCAAAGGCTTTAAGAGATATTCTTGATCTAACAAAAATATATAGGTAGAGAACAGTTTAAGTCGTTGATAGATATCACGTATAATGCTATGCTACACTTCACTTTTGGGTTAATTGTAAAATTAGTATAATAAGTTTTACATCTTTACAAATGGAGGCTGCAATTTTTAACTTTTGTAACATTGATTTATGAACTTCAAAAACCTAAACAATTAAGTACTTTTGTAGATTGACATGATCATGTGGCATCGGTATGACATGAAGTGACAATCCTCCTACTAATTTTTTAACAAGAGAAATTGACATAAGATTAATGTAATTAATTATGAGTTTTTTAAAATTCAAGATATAATATCACAATTGAAACTGATGCAGTCTCAATTTGAAGCAATATTGTGAAAACTGATCGAAGTGGTGATTTTACATTTGACCCAATACTTTTCTTCCTGTTTTTTCGGTTTTTACATGCACCATCGTTTTTCAAAATTTGCAAGCCACACGTGGTTGGAGCCCAAATTTAAAACAAAATGAGTTCTTACTTGATCTCTATGTTTCATATAATTTGCATATATGGGTCCTATTTGATCTGGTCTTGACATCGTAGTAGTGGATGGAAAGGTGTTTGGAGATGAAGCTGACTAATTAGGTTGGAACCGTTGGATGCATGGTGTGTCCGTAATTAGTTGGTGATGGTGGGAAAAAAAATCTGAATACGATCGAATTAGGAGAAGTACCCACGACCTAGCTAGGAACAATTTGCAAGTCACCAAAACATCTTATTTTTCTAAACTTGGAGAAAAAATATTTCGGGAGGAAAGATATATATTCTTGAGATCAAGTTGTTTTTTTTTTTTCCCCCTCCAAATCGAAAAACTATAAAGAATGAAAAAAATCTAACGGTCGAGTACTCGTGTTTGATCTTCAAAAAGATAGCAATTACGTGTAAAGATTAAGGTTGTGTTTGGATGCACAGTTTAGATGAAATGAAATGAGATATTTTGAATAGTAATTGAATAAAATATTATTAGAATATATTTTTTAATATTATTTTTATATAAAAATTTTAAAAAATTATAATAATTAAGATGAGATAAAATAAAATAAATAAAAATATAAAAGGATCATGATTTCGAAAACTCAAAATAATAAAGAAAGAGAAAGAGAAAACCCAGACAGGTACTGAATTTTACGATCAATCGGCCTTAAAAGTATGGAGGTGACGATTACTGAACGTGCAAAGTGCAAAGGGGGGAATTCAATTCAGACAGACTCGGCGGGAATCGAATCTGGTGTCGTGTGGGGATCCTATAAAAAGAGAAAGCAGCTGATGGTGACTGAGCAAAGACAGCCCGAGGATCGAGGAAAACTACTGACACCCTACATACGCTTTGACGGCGACTAGATTGTCTAACCGGGCTTCCGACCGCTGCCCCGCCATCTGTGTCATTAGCTAACCTCCCATAATTTTCTGCTGCCCGACCCATAGATTGCAGATAAAGACGGGCAGCAGAGGCTCCTAGGCTTTAAAGTTGTTGTCGGGTCTTCGCCAAGTCCTCGCGCTCCGGACGGCACGCGCGGTCAGGTAACGTATGGCATGCAGCAATCAGTACGTACGTACCCAATGACTCCGAGAAAGAAAATCTCCCATTCAAAGTGTTGTCAACATTTTATGAGTCCATTTTTGCAGGCTCACGAGTAAACACGCTGTTTTTTTTTTTTTCCCTTCTTCTTCTTCTTTCTTCTGAATTGATCATTTCTTGCTTTCCCTTCCGCATTCATATATTTCAGTTTCTTTCTGGGTCTAAACGACAGTATGTGTCAGGCCCCAAATCATGTTCCTCACGAGCATACAGTAGTACTGTAGATTTAAACCCGCGTCTTCTGCAGATTTCAACGTTGTTTTGAACATGACCGACTTCGATCGGACTTTGCTAGTTTCAATATCACAAACTCCATTCAACATCGATATCATGCATGATTCATGTGTTTAATTAAGCCCGGCCCTTAATTAATGTGAAATAGTTTAGCCCCCAATTAGTTCTTAATTAGCGACGTTCCTTGTTCAGACACAAATTCATGACCATGCATGGTTAATGGTCCCACTTGGGTAAAATGCGAACTTGCTTTCATCGATCCGGCCTGTTGAATTTGCCTATATTTATTGAATGATATTTTTTACCTGTTCAATTAATATATGTATTGTCGGATTCTATCAGATATACCTATACTATTATTACAGGCCCACCAATTAACTTATTGATTAAATTATTCATGTAATCCAGCCATGAGCCAATGAGATTAGCATGGCTTAATCATTGTTTTAGGGTGGTGATAAGTACGCCAAGTTAACAATAATTATATTGATAACTTTTGCAATAAGATTGAGATTTTACCGGCCTTCATAATCAATACATAATCTCAAAATCAAGATACTGATTGACAAACGGTCCTCCAAATCTGAGACATGTAGAGCCCTCTGGCCTCTCCCTCTATATGTATATATATATTATATATACCCAAATATTTTAACAAATTCAAAATATACCCTATATTTTATTTATAATTCTATAAATTATATAGCAAATGGTCCCCCAAAAAAAGTAACAATCCCTATATGTTTTTAAAAAATTTCTAAAATCTCAATATATCTAGAAATATCTTTCTCCAGTTTTTTTTTTCCCATAGTTCCAAAATTTTGTATAACTTTTATATATTATTTATTTTCAAGGACATGACTTCACCAAAATTGAATTAAAACTAAGTTTAGAAAAAATAATAAACTTATTGATAAGGATCTCAAAGTTTTTTTTATACGATATTAAACTTCTTAATATGAAATCCAAAGTGCAAATATAAGAAAAATCATTTAAGGTTAATGATTTACAAGAAAAATAGTTGAGAGGTTTTATGGCCTCTAGAGTTCATTGAGTAAAAAAAAAAAAAAAAATTATTTAAGGTCTCAATTATGGCATTATATGCTTAATGGGACACGAAAATATCTAGATTTTACATGAAACTTGATAAACTAGCTTACATACTAAAATGAAAGATAACCTTATGAAAGATCACTTGATAGTTTGTATGAAGAAAATAAATTCTAAATATTTCATTACAAAAATAATAATAGATTAATATTCATTATTTCATGAAATATTATTGTTAGAAATTTGAAACATATATTAATTAGTTGCATTTTTTAAAATTTTATTTCTATGTATATGTAGCAAATTATTGAGATCTAATTTTATATATAATTATATTTTTATAAATTTTTTAGTTTCCTTTTATTTATATATATATATAAACGTGTCACACAATAAAAAAAAAAATTGGCACCTTCGTAAAAGTTACCAGTTCCGCCACGGTTAATACATCCACCATCGTCTATTCTGTGTCACTTCTAATAATCTTTGTGAAGTGATTCCTTCTCAACGTATTAATTTATACATGAAGGGGTGAATTAAATTAATTAGTTTCCGATCCATTCGAACTACAGTATTACGTTCTTAATTAATTAGAAAGTGCTTTGTGAACACAATCATGTAATTAATTAAATGCGGTTGTTGCATGCTGCATTAAGTCATGATCATTGGTCAAAATATATATGCTAGGCTTGTAAGCTAGTGCTGTGACTTTCAACCAGAGAATTTATAAGAGTCACATCAACTTGATTTACGACTTGTCTTATATATAAACAAATATATATATATATATATGTTCCTTTTTTTAGGTAGAACAGTACTAATAATTAATCCCAGACCGGAGCAAGCATGCAATTAATTAAGCACGTCTTCCAGTCTCAACTCAAGTCCATGCATGATCACCNCGCATCGATGATCTGTCTTTACAGTACTTATCCCGCGGTTTGGTGTTTTCATGTATCAGATGGGCAGCAGCTTGGACAAATCCCACATTTCTTAATTTCTGTGCTACTGCATGGCCGCTAATTAAACCAACTTTACAAAATTATTATAGAAAGATGCAGAGGATTCATGCTAGCTCGAATCACACGTGTAAAATTTATAGCTAAGACAGGTGTAGTGGTGCAGGCTCATGTTGTAATCAACACCATCATGTACGTGTAGCACACGATCGAAGGGAAGGCTAGCTAGCTATATATCATCATCAATATATATGTATGGAACCAGAAAAGCAGAACTCAATTGCAGTCGTAGGCCGTTTCGAGCTCGCAGTGGCTTTAGTTGGTGTAGGGCCGTTAGCTTTTACACGTACTTCCAAGTGATTAGTCCTCTCCTTGTACTCGTAATGATGATGCAGGTTGAACTTGAACACCTAGCATCTTCAGGAAGGAAACACAGAGCTAGCAGCTCCCCCACGACAAAGATTATTCTTTTAGAAAACTTGATTACAATTATCATTATATAGCCCCAGCTACCCTACTCCCCACTTCCACCAATATAATATTATATATATATAAATATATTTATATATAAAGTGGAGAGTTCCAAGCAAAACATGATTCCTATTCGACAACTCCAAGGGAAGAGCGATTCATATTTTTTTTTTTTTATAACTTTGCTTTCATTCTGACCAACTTATTCATAAAACATTGTTGGAGGTAATCAATAACGCAACTCTGGGATATTAGAAGGATGAATTCATTCATAAAAATATTATGCATGAACTACTATTCACTCCCATACCTCACACTTATAATTTTTTTTTATAAGATGCGATAATATTTTTCACAAGGTGTGTGTAGAATAGTAAATAATAGCTGATGATCAGAAGAATTTTTCATTCATAATATTGGGAATTTATTTATTTATTTATTTATATATATACATATATTTAGGAGCTCCCTCTTTTTTTTTTAATTAATTGGCATTATATATTGTGGATGTAATCAATGCTTCTAATAACCACAAGTTCTGATCACGTTAATGTCTATTAATGTAATATTAATTTTGATTAAAGCATGAGCAACATGCAGCATGGAGAATACGGATGGAAGAAAAGGTGCTCTTAAGTCTTAACCACCAATTTGATCGTTACCATTTCTTTAGACTGTTACTGGAATCATTAGGATAATAATGCATGCATGGGGTCTTCTAAAATTAATAGATTTTCATAGGAGATCGAATTGCAGTATGATTAGAAAGGAAGAGTGGGAAATGAACAAAACACCACTTCGCTCCACAAATCACGTACTACAATCAAATTCCAAGCTCCAAAAACGCCAGTTGTTTAATCAAAATAGTCTAAAGTAGTGGTTNTCTTTTTTCCGTTTTTTTTTCTTTCTTCTAAACAAGCAAACTTCATTAAAATAAAAGATGATACATATTAGAGGAGTTGGAGCTCCCTAACAAAATACTCCAAAACAACAGCCACAGTGCAAAAGTGATAAAAAAAAAAAAAAATTGATTTTGAGACTAATTTCTTGGTCTCTATCCAAGCCCTATTAAGAGGAAACTGTCTTAAAAGACGTTTTGAAGGTATACCACCGTTGGAAGCAATGCAAGCAGATGCACTGTAGTTAAAAGTATTGAGGCATTTGTTGGTGAGGTCCTTAGACTAGCAGGAGAATGACAGATCTGCAGCGGAGGAACAGTCAACCCACGCCTCTAGAGTGGCGCGTGAGGACCACGCGCCGGTGGAATGGAGGAGGGGTCTGGCCAATCTGAAGGATCGGAGGATGGGGAGTTTGCTGGTGCGGCGCTTGTAGCTTGCGGAGCTGTCGGAGTGCGGCGGTGCCTGAAGACCACGCGCGGAAACAAACGGCATGCGAGGGCCACGCGCCGACATTTTGGGTGCAGTTCCGTATCGTCCCAGTAGATCGGCGGGAGGGGAAAGTCATGGTAGGGTGCATGTTAACTGTTCATGGCCGGAGTACAACAAATTTGAGAAAATCTACTGGTGAAAAAATATTACCTTAAAAACATATTCACAAATAGATAGTGGAAAGGAAGAGGGAAAAAAAAAAGAAAATGAAGGATCCTCTTATGACAACGGCACTCAAAATGATTGGTTTTCTTTCTAAAGAGAAGGCAGCGCTTCTCTATCTAAAATCTGGAAAAAAAATTACTACTTCGTTGCAAGCACACCGATTCCTGCCATGCATGAAATTATGGTGGATGATCCAAATCTTCAGTACTCCAAATTTCCAGGAAAATTCGCTCAAATTAATTCCTACCCTTCTTAGATAACAGTAACGACGTACGTACTGTACTGTGCATGCAAAATAGGTGAACTAAACTATATATTAAGATCACTCATTTGGATTAACAGTGTTTACCCCCTTCATTCTCCCCTAANTTTCGGACTTTGGGCTTGGATCCTCTTGGCCAGGTCCCTTCTCTTGGTCTATGCAGCTCTTTCTGGAGAAATAATCAACATCAAGGACAGCAACAAAATGGCTCTGTAATTGGAGAAGTTCAAAATGGTGGGGTTCAGGAACTGTATCCGAGGCTCAGGTCACCAAATAATAATTACTATGGTGATCATCGCTCACCAGTAGTTCTGAATAACTTAGCTTCTTCATCTTTATCTTCCCCATCCATTTTGGAGTCGGCTTCACTGGCTGGGGGTGAATTGGGGATCAACTGTAATCCAGCTTTTTCGTGGTCTGATCTCCATACAACTAATGGTGCATATCCTTGAAAATCTTAATTTCCTTTCTTGACTCTTTTCCTTTTTGGTTGTTTCATATGCTAGGATTGTTGTCTCATTAGTGATCAGGCGCCGGTACTTGTCTGGGTATAAGGGGTATATGAAAGTGGCTAGATCATGAGCAATGTCAGTCCTAATTGTCTTCTTCTACCTTTTTTGTCTTTCTTTTAATCTTTCCATTTGTGTGCTTTTAGGTGTGTTTAACTTATGAGGGGTGTAACCAAGGATCCAGATGTGATAAAAATGGAAAATGTAAGGTACTGTAATTTTCGAATTCTTCTTGATGTTGCAAATGGCATGTATTTTCACATAGAATAACGATATATGTCATGGCCGTTTTTCTTGAATGCGCGCCTAATGCAAGTTAGGGCCGGCTAGCTAGCGCTTCAATTCACAGCTGATCTAAGTACTTGGTAATTGCATGTGGGGGTTAGTCGTAGACAAGTAATACGTACGTAGTGATATATGATCTAATTACAGGCCAGGAATTAAGAACAAATTAACAAGTAGAATTAATATAATATATATTTATAGCAGTATGAAAGATTATTATAATTAATGATCATCTTGATTTGCTCAAAAGCTTTTATAATGGTTTTCTTTTGATATATTAAGAGCGAGCTAGCTAGGTGGGTGGGTGGGGTGGCTGCCATATCATGAAGCTGATCCGTTCATTGTTTTGTTACGAGAAAGTGATCATGAATAAAGTAGTACTGTTAAAGCAGCCATGCATTGGGAAGAGTTTCCTTAAATTGCAATTTCATTTTTACTGTCGGGAAGAAGGATTCCATCATCTGCAGCCTTAACATTTTATGAAAAACTCCGTTATACCTTATGAAAAAATTATAAACTTAAAATATGAAACTAAATAGTAACTGATGATGTATGAGATTCTTCATATTATATATATATATATATATGCAAGCTAGTCCTAGTTGCCGGCTATATATCATTATCTTCTTTAATATTGGCTTAAATAAGCTGCATCGCCTTCCAATATTACTCTTTCACAAGCACAATACGTGATGCACGTACGGATCATGTAATATTACTCTTCCACTATTACATCCGGATGTAATATGGGTTGGCAATTACTGGCTGCTGATCTTATATATTCAGTAATTTATAAGTACGTAGTTTGAGCATGCGCGCAAGATATATATAATGTGTATATATATATATATAAACATGTATACATTACTGTTGGCAGTCGTTTCGTTTAATTATTTAGTTTCTTGATTATGATCAATTAGCTGTACATGAAGCACAACATACTGGAATTATTAATTAGGGACGAAAGTTTAGAAACGTTTATGCAAAAAAAATTAGGATCCTGATTATGATCAGTCCATGATTTTTAAAAGGTTGTCAAAAAACTTCTTAATTGGGACGAAAATAATTAGATGTAGTAAAAAAAAATTTGATCAAACATGTTGGGACATATATTATAATTCGACTATATATATATTCCGATCCCAACCACAACATTATGTCCTTATTATTTGATATATATATGATGAATATTTGATCATTAAAAAAAATTGAGACCATATCTATTCTTTTGGCCGTATGATTGAACATATAATTGGGAAATAATTTGGTTATTTATTGAAAGAAATGATCAAAGGGTTCAAGCCAACATATTTTAACATTCTATTCAATGTCATGCAGTTAAACAAAGCTATATATTGATCGAATGAAATCTTTAATGAAAAGTATTTCTTAACATTTGAATGTCTCAATCGAATCTTGTTTTGAATTCAATCGAACGGATGTATTCGTCTAATGACATTTTAATATTAAAATTGGAACATAATATTCAAATACTTCTGAAATTTTTTATCGAAAAAAGGGCACTAGTGATGATTATTATTACGGAAGAAGAGAAGGGCCAAATTAAATCTGTCAAGACAGAGGCCCACGATTGTGCACAAAGCAAAAACATCACAGCAACCATAGCAGATATCACACATGCACAGCAGACAACGTGGAAGCACAACAGAGACAAAACCCTCACAGCAGACACAACTCATACACAACAGAGAAATAATGAATCTTCTAGAATTGTAAATATAAGACAGGTGTCAAATAACCCTATGTAATTCTGTTAACAACAATACTTGTCTATATATATATATTGTAAATTCATGGAAGAAAGAAATGAGAAAAACAGAGCATGAATTCATTACAGTTTCTCCTGGGTATTGTGTCAAACACTTGATATACATTTTGGGTATTGTGTCAAGGAGGTAGAGTTTCTCCTCGTTCTGCTGCACCTGCTCATTCAGTGCCATCTCCTCCAACTAACTTGGCTCATACTCACAACCAGCATCACATGGTAACTCAAGCAAAGGTAAAACACCCTGAAACCTCCCATTCGCACAGATGTCATGATGCCATGGCCTACACGAGAATCTTCACTCTCACTCACAATTTCAGCACCTACACCAGTTCCTGATAAACCCATCTCTTACACTGAGGCATCTAGGTTTCCTGAATGGCGAGAAGCCATGCAAACCGAATTTCATGCACTTCTTCACAACCACTTGTGGGACTTAGTTCCCCCATCATATTTATTCAATGTTTTGGGACCCAAATGGATCCTTAAAACAAAATGGAATGCTAATGGTACTCTGGAAAGGCGTAAAGCATGCCTAGTAGCTAAATGATTTCATCAACAAGCTGGGGTTGACTACAATGAGACTTTCTCTCCTGTAGTCAAACCGACCACAATTCGAATCATACTATCCTTAGCAGTTTCTTACAATTGGCCACTACATCAATTAGATATACCAAATGCATTTTTACATGGTGAACTGGAGGAAGTAGTATATATGCAACAACCCCAAGATTTTGTTCATCCTGATTTTCCCCTTCACGTGTGTAAACTGAAAAAGCCTCGTGCCTGTTTTCTAAACTAAGCACCAAGTTATTTTCCCTTGGTTTTCCAGAGTCAAAATCTTATACTTCTCTCTTTATTTACCCTAATGCATCTCATATTATTTTTGTTTTGATATATGTGGATGACATTATTGTAACTGGTTCCAACTTCCAATTAATTTCTGAGTTTATTTCTGACCTTGGCATGTCATTTCCTGTTAAAGACTTAGGACACCTTCATTATTTCTTAAGAATTGGAATTTCTAGAAATAATCAAGGCTTATACTTAATGTCAATCCAAATATGTGTCAAATCTTCTCAAAAGAACAAATATGCATAATGCCAAATCAGTTTCATCTCCAATGTCCTCATCACTAAAACTTTAGGCCTTTGAAGGAAACTCCTTTGAGGATCCTCATCTCTACCGTAGTGTAGTTGGTAGCTTACAATATTTGTCTTTCACTCATTCTGACATTTCATTTGCCGTCAACAAATTTTGTCAATATATGCATAGTCCAAAAATTTTACATTGGCAAGCTGTCAAACGTATTCTTAGATATCTTAAACAAACTCCCGATTTTGGACTTCATTTTTCTCCATCTTCAAAATTAACTCCTTCTGTTTTTTCTGATACTGATTGTGCCAGTAGTCCTAATGATAGAAAATCCACTGGCAGGTTCTGTGTTTTCTTTGGATCTCACCTTATGTCGTGGGGCTCCAAAAAGCAACTCATGATTGCCCAATCTTCCATTGAGTATAAAGCAGTGGCTAATACCACATGTGAACTCCTTTGGGTTCAAAATATTTTGATAGAGCTTGGAATTTTCTTGGAAAAACTACCAACATTGTGGTGTGATAACTTGGATGCAACCTATTTGTCAATAAATCCAGTTCTACATGCTGCACCAAGCATATGGAATTAGATTAGTATTTTGTAAGGGATCGGGTGGCTGCCAAAACTCTTATTGTTTCTTTTATTTCCAGCAAAGATCAGCTGGCTGATATTCTCACCAAACCATTGTCTACAGCTCGGTTTATTTTTTTGCGATCGAGTCTCACTGTTTCACAAGTGCCGCTTGCATCGAGGGGAGCTATTAAGGAAGAAGAGAAGGGCCAAATTAAATCTATTAAGACAGAGGCCCACGATTGTGCACAAAGCAAAAACATCACAGAAAATATCACACATGCACAGCAGACAACGAGGAAGCACAACAAAGACAAACCCTCACAGTAGATACAGCTCATACACAACAGAGAAATAGTGAATCTTCTAGAATTGTAAATATAGGACAGGTGTCAAATAACCCTATGTAATTCTGTTAGTAGCAATACTTGTCTATATATATATATTGTAAATTCACGGAAAAAAGAAAAGAGAAAAACTGAGGATGAATTCATTACAGTTTCTCCTGGGTATGGTGTCAAACACTTGATATACATTCTAAAAATTTATTTCATTAATCATGTTCTATCGTTTCAAATAGTGATGTTAAATATAATTTATAATTTCAGAAGTTAATGTCAAATTAATTAGCCCATAATTAACTAATTCATAAAAGTATTCAAAAATATAGAAATTGATTCAATCAATTAAATAAAAGATATATGGAAAATGTTCGGTTGTTATATATGAAAAAAAGAACTGCCTAGAGCCGGTCAGGTGTAAAGCCCCCTTTACACCAACCAATATGATCTCACAAAATATGACACTTATGTGATTTATTATGTGTGCAGTGTACTTAATCAACCCTCTTTCATTTCTCTCACCTCTCCCCTCTCCTTTCTCCTCTCCCATCTTTCCCTTTCTTCTCATGGAATAGGAATTGCTGCCATTTCGACAACTTTGCGGCAAATTCCACACGAGTAAAAAAGTAGAAACATTGAAGAACATATATAAAATTTTTATTGTTTTATTTTGGAATTTAGACATGATTGACTAGTTCACAGAGTAACTTTTGCTCTAAAAAGAGCCTGGCCGATTCTGACATTCTTGGAAGAATTCTTATGCCAAAGAATTTTGAGTCGAGAAACACCTTCTTAATCTTGAAGGAGAAAGATTACTTTGTTCTTTAAAAATTAATGCTATAGTACTCTGGTATTGCAGGAAGATCGTAGGGTTCGAAAGGACTACCCCACAATTATAGACTAAGCTCACTCAACCAGAAATCGATCCCACATTTTCTCAGCAGCCATATAGAAATTAAAAGGCAACAAAATCAAAGTAAAAACTTACCAAAGAGATCAAAAATTGATGGTGGAGGGGTTCAATGAGAGAGCATGCATGGGGCGGTTGTGTGGTATTTATCGTAAAAAAGAAAGGGATAAAACTAGCTCTCTACAACCAAATGAAAAAATAAATGAAGAAAAATTAAACAAAAGACGAAAAAATAGGAAAAACCTCTTATCTATTATTGACTATTGCTCAAAGGAGTTGGGTTGTTTGGGAGCGGTTGATGTTTGCGCATGAGACTTGAGGTTGAGGGGGCAACAATCGAAGGAGAGGGAGGGGGGTTTTGAATGAGAGATTATTTACTTGGAGAGAGAGAGAGAGAGAGAGAGAAGGGGGAGTAGGCGATAGGGGTGGGGGGAAGAGATCACATAAACAAATAAAAGGTAATCACCTGCATGCGGGTGTAAACTCTATTTTACTGCAATTCCTACATGGCAGCTCGTCATTCGCTGGTGTAAAAGGGCCTATACACCCGACCGGTTGGGAGCCTCACCCATGAAAAAATACTCAAAAAATAGTGTATTGCAGAAACTCAACGTTTCCTATGGGTTGGGCTATTAAACTGTTATACCATCATGCGCACTATTTGTCCAAGCATTTTTTGTTGGGCTGGCCTGTTGTTTACATTTCATCTCTTGGCCCACCTCTTCTTGTTGCCATATATTTGGTTGCTTTTCTAACTCTCGTCCTCTCTTTATTTTCTCTTACGAATAATGCTAAAGTCACCGATAGATTCTCCCGATAGAGTTTACAATTTTTTTTTTACTTAATGATTAAATAAGTGTTTTTAAATAATGTTATGAATTCTTTTCTTTTTTAAAAATGTTTAAGGACATTTAAAAAAAATGCATAAAAAAGAGAGAAATTGCCTTATCGGTGGGCAGTGTTTGACCCATTCTCAGTGGCCCTAGCATTGCTGCATGTTCTCTTATAGAGATTTCATGGTTATTCTCCATGCACAAGGGCAGTTTTCCTTTTCAATATTTGGGTGTCCCTATTGTCTCAGGCAGGTTGAAGGGTGTTCATCTAGATGCTATGGTACATAAAATTTGTGATAGAATTGGTGGATGGAAATCCAAGTTATTGTCTCAAGGTGCTTGCTTGATTGTTATTCGGCAAATCCTTATGAGCTTACCGATTCATCTTCTTTCTTGTATACATGTTTCTAAAGTTGTTTTGTAGAGAATAAATGGAAGTCTTAGCAAATTTTTTTGGGGCTCTTCATATGGGAAAGGAAAACAATGCTAGCGTTCTTGGAAGATATTTGTTTTCCATTTGAGGAAGGAGGTTTAGGCATTAAAAAGCTGGAGGATGTCTAACTTTCCTTACATGCTAAATTTGCATGGAAGATTTTATATGAGAATTCTCTTCAGAAGAATTTCATGGTTGAGACCCATTCTCGATGGCCCTAGCATTGCTGCATGTTCTCTTATAGAGATTTCATGGTTGTTCTCCATGTACAAGGGCAAATGCATGTGAAATTACCATTTGTAGTAAAAGTTTATGTTAATGAAAAGAAATAAATTTTATTATTTATATTTACGTATTTAACACTTCTTTTACATATGAGTCAAACTCACTTTAATAAGTAAGCTTAATACGTGAAATATTTGATTAAATGAGTTAAGTATATATCAAGTCGGGATTTGAGATCCAAAACACTGACCTTGGCCCATTGTTTTCCCACATGCAGGCCTTGCACAAATCAAGGAGTGCCTTAAGCAAAATCAGGCTGAAGCTCTGATTGATGCTTTTAAGAGTTGTTGGGAAGCGGCTGATTCTCATCGATAATTGAACGATTGAAGCAAGTTTTTTTAAAGTAAATGAAATATGATCATTCTTACTCTGTTTTTGTGTTGTAATTTCTTTTTTTTCAATTCTAGTCTATATATAATTTTAGGAGGAAAAATAGCTTTTAAAAACATGCATTTTTACAACTGCCAATCACAAGCAAGAATAATTACAAGAGAAGTAATTATTAGATAATCTCAAAGTATTATTATAAAACTTTGTAAAAGGATAAGATCAATATTACATCATTCATACTTTCAGAATAGGTAATAATTTCTCAATAAAGAGAAAATAAAAGATGGAATTAATAAATTAACAGAATAATAAAAAGACATGGGGACATGAAATTTTCTCCTTGCCCTCATTCTAAACCTTTATATTATATTCCCCTGTTTATTTTTCTTTTCTGACAGTCACACCCTCGTAACTGAAATTTTAAAATATATATATATATATTTAAAAAAAAAAAAACACTAGCCAAAGGATTTTAAGTGCTTGGCCTTGCCACAACGCAATGCATTGAGAGGGATGTCATTCTCAGTGAAAAGGCTGTGTTCGTCGTTCCAAACTCTGACGTACAATTGTTGTCCTAAGTATCTCCTCGACCAGATTGCAGACCTTAAATTCCACATGCCCTTGTTGTCCAAAGACACCAATACTGCACTCCATGACTTTGGATATACCTGCAGTAGTCATATGCATATAGCGAGTTTGCATGAGTCGACTCATACATTAATGTGAATGAAAGTCCAAATTATTCTTTTCATTCTCGAATGAAGACTTGCTTTGATGATTTACCTGAACAGTGTGTCTGGGAATGCCATCAACCAAATTGTAGCGTCTCCTCATGTCAGCTGTCCATGAACCAGAACCATATCTGAAATTTTTTGGGACAGATGGAGGGTAAATGGTTTGTTCATTGACACACCAAAGACATTACTGACATGAAAACTTTTGCAATTAGGATAAAAAGAAGCATACCCAACTATATAGAAACTGTATCCATCAAAATGCCAAGATTGGATAGTGTTTTCATTGTTTTGGAAGATGATTTCAACGAAGTCATGAAGGGTGGTTCCAATGACAGAGGCGCCAAAGGTTGGAGAGGCATTACTTGGCCTGTCCTTGATTGTGTTGAACCCAAAGACACCAGGGATATTAAACCAGTCGGCGAGCTTCAAAGGGGTGGTTGGATCGACATGTGAGATCCCGTTTACAGCAAATCGTAGCGTCTTATTTATCTTTGTTTCTGAATTGGCTAAAACAATTGTCCTCACAACCTTTATGGTCCCATAATGGAATGACCCTTGAGGGTTTGGCCTGGCTGCATTGGCTGTCAAATTCAACCTTTCTCGCACAAAGAATGGAACACAGTGAGCACAACAACTCTTGAGACTTGAGAAAATCGTAAAACTCTTGAGAATGCTTACCTAATGGTCCTTGCTTGCTTCATAGACCAGTGGATGGGATAAGTTGGCCCAAAAGGCAATGTGCCAGAGGCTTGTGTGTTGGAACCAGCATAGCGAAGAAATGCAGTGGTAGTCAGAATAGGCTTGGTGAAACGGGTAGAAGCAACAATGAAATAGTCCTTAATGGGTCCATTTAAGGTAACCAAAACAGCTACAGATTGACCCACATGAATGTCAAGCGATTCGTATGTGTCCTGTATTGTGTGAGCTCCCTCTACTTCAACCAGCTTCATTACATGCCCTTGAATCCTGAAGTTGATTGAAGTTTCTATGCCCACATTTGATACCCTGAATTTGTAGGTTTTCCCTGGAAGGACACCCAACCAAATCTCAGCTACATTAATGAGGGAATCGAAAGCTAGTAGACTTGGTGATGATTATAATTAATTACCATGTTCACCCGTGAAGACAGAACCATTAGAAATTCCATTTATGAGGAGACCATCTGGTAAAGGAAGAGCAATGCCAACGTCCAATTTCTGCCGCAATACCTACAATTACCTGGTGTATTAGAGTAATTTTGTCTGATACATTCGAAATCTGTCCTTAATTTTGTCATTCGCATCATGGGTCATATTTTAAGTGATTTTTCATTATAAGTGATTTGAAAATGTGTTACATCAGTCAGTGTGATTAGGACTGATAAGATCCATGATGAAAAATAAAATTGTTCATAGGACCATGCCTTGAGTTAATCTATCATTCACACTTAAATGAAAGCAAAGAAAACAAGCAAGACAGAAGACAGAATAAGTTTAAGGAGAAGAGCTATCTTTACAACCTTGTGGTTACTCTTGTACCAATCACCAACAAGCAGAGTAAATTCTCCATCAGGTATAGGATATGGGATTGATATGACGGATCTCTGCGCAATATTGAAACCCCCAAAACCCCCAGCAGCTCTATGCAGTTTAGTTGAAGGGAAGTAGGTAAAGGTTCCAATCTGATCCTTGGTTTGAAACTTGTACGTCCAGTTCGACTTTGGAGGAATGGGGCAATTGGTTCCAAGCACACCATCTTGCCATGATGTTTTTCTCTGTTTGATTCCATTCCTGGAACATTTCCCACAAAATGAAAGAAAAAAAAAGAACAGAAAACAATCCTGATCAGAGCTTAATAAAGGCCAAGCCGAGACAGAAAATTGCAGGCAAGTGAACAGTACAAACATTAGAGACAAAGAAATTGGTACCAACCATGTAATTAGGAACGGTTCATCCAGATTATTAATGACATCAACAATAATGTTGTCATTAGTCATGCATTCGATTGTAGGGCCAGGAAATTGTCCATTGATAAGAATTCCCTACAAAATCATAGGAAGTAAAATATATTAATTAAGATATCATGAGGCTGTGATCAAACCATGCAAACATGTTATAAATGGTACCATGTTTGCAGCTGGGAGCTAGAAATTAACCAACCTTGTAAGGAACTCCAAGGGGATAAATTGTTCCATATGTAACCGTCCATGTATAATATCTATAGGGATCTTCTGCTTTCACCCATAAAGCACTTAAGCAAGCCAATGCTCCAAGAAAAAAGGGCAGGAAAATGGCCTGCCTCATGGTAATGGATATATTGATCCTGATTCAAATGTCTGCCAAAAACAAACAAGCAATCAAAATCATAAATATGCTGCGGATGCTTCACTCATTTGAACAGTATATCCATCATATTATTTAAAATTTAGTACTGGTTCTTAATACCATCTCCACTCGGTAATAAACAAATGTATGCATGCATATATAATAGGATTGAAAGTACGTAGAACTCATGTATATATACAGATTAAAATCTAATATGGTTCTGGAAAATAAGAATAAGAAACAAACAAAATAACCCGAAACATCGTAGGAATCAGTACTGAAAACTATGGTTATTGTTAATATATACCAATTGCGGTGACTTGATCATTGAAGTTCGAAAATAAAGTTCCGAAAACAAGACTGTCAATGAAAAACAGTGCATTTATAATACTTGCGCGAATACAAAAGAACTTGGCAGTGACAACAAACTACTAGAAGCTTACGGCCTGAACTTGAAATTCCTCAACGGAGGAGGCCGGAACAGATAATCGAAGGAGGTGGCCGACTTGCAGTGCAACAAGGTAAGAACATGAAGCCCTTATATAATATATATAAAAAGAAGAAATGAAAATGAAGAATTGAAGAATTGAAGATCGATCCTGGCGATGCCAGCATGGACACGAACAACGAGGAACTATATATATATATATATCTTATTTTGCGGGCGCACTTCATGCTCAAACTACTCGTACACAGATACATACTCTTTCACAAGTACTCATAGCTAGGCGGCCAGTAGCCTATTTGACCAGGATTTATTGGTTGCATTATGTATGTAAATTAATATATAACAAAGTGTTTTTGTTTACTCGTTTTCTTTAGTCATGAAGCTGGCATATGGATTTAGAAACTTGGACGTGGATTCGTCGGTGGGGGAAGAGAGAGAGAGAGAGACAGATCTAAGAAAGCGGGAGCAGCGCAGCCAAGGGCGGATCATCATTAATTGCAACAAATTATTGAATATATTTGAGAAAATTTAACGCGGAGAGAGAGTGATCAGTTTTTGCATTAATGTTTTCTTTATCTCCTTCGTTGGCGTTGCAACTTGCAATTGCCTTTGTAGGCATGCAGTTGAAAGTGACGGTAAAAATTGATGATCATCCGGATGATGGAAGCCATGCATGGATAGACACTACTGGGGATGCGTGGATGTGATCTGCCTTCGATTTTTATGGATTCCAATGCGAATTTTCGTACTACTCCTTAGCTAATTCTTTGTTTTGCCGGCCGCATGCATGTTTAATTTGTTTTGTGCTCGATCTGCCCAAAAACATAAAAAATACTTATAATCTGCGTCGTAGCTTCCTTCTGCTATTTACTCCTTTCACGCCCTGTGGACCATGCATGCAAGTTATAATTTGAAAAGTCAAATGGGTTGAATTGATAAAACAAATTAAATAAATAAAGTTGTTTCTATATATATATATATATATATATGAACTCTTGAAGTTTCCATTTTAAAGATCATGAAGTGCTGGTTATGTACGTTCAATGCATGCTTCCAAACACACGGTTTAATTGCGGTTCACCTTCAAATTTAGCAACATTGTGATCATACGTACAATCCCCCAATCTTAATGTTTCTTTTTCATTTTAGATATAGGTTGTGTTTGAATAGTGAGGTTTTCTGGCAGAAATTAAGCTAAGACATCTAGATCTAAAAATTGGAACGGGCGCAAATGTCAATGTTGTACTACTTATTTATCATGGGTTAATCGAAGAAATTACGGTGTGCATGCATAATGTAAAGAAACCCTTTTGCTAACAAAGAAAAAGAGGTCAACTAGGGGGATTAAAAAAAATGATATTTGCAGTTATAGAGTGCACAAGCGCCACACAATTTCTTTGAAAAAAAGTGAGTAAATACGAGATCCACGTGAAAAAATTAATTAATTAATTTTTTAAAAGTAGATCATCCATTTTTTTTCAAAATGATTGTGTAATACTGCACACTCTACGATTGTATGTAGCATTACTAAAAAATCCTTTTAATTTTTTTTCAAAATCGCGTAGTCAACTAGAAGCTTTATTGATGGGCAAGTCAACTAGTCGCTACATGTTGCAATGCAATATCCCAAGAACAGATCTCGTGGGGAACACATACGATGTGGAGTATGCTACAAAACCGCTGGACCAACTTAATTCCAAACATGTGAAATTAAATTAATTAAGCTGAAAATCTTGCAGGGAAATAATCTTTCCAATGATGCTTAAGTACTTGCAAATAATATTTCTTATGATACTTGAGTTGTTCCTCACACACAGATTCAGATCCCCTAAAGTTTCTATATATCCGATCTCTAGGATTTAAAGTGGGAGAGACACATTTAGTATTGAACATCTCATGAGGCACATATTTCTATCCGAACTCTAAGATCTAAAGTTTCTTACAACATTTATTGAGCATTTGATATTGTCAAATGCTAGACTCTAGAGTTCATATAATTAAGAACTCTAAAACAGATTAAATAGATCCCCCAACACACACAACACATATTTATGCAGCGTTTATATATATATATATGTCTCGTTTCTTTTCTTAACAAGCCACTTTTCAAGTAATTGCATCCAGAAACAGCTATTCGCAGTATGCTCGATCTCTCTTTATTATAATCTAACCATATGTATAGGTTTCCATGGGGGGCCTATGGGCAGCAAAATTACTCTCTCTAGCTCTCATGTGCTACAACTTTCGCTGCATCTACCTTGGCTTGCTGTACTATGATCGTACATTGCTGGCTGGTTCTTCTTTCATGACTGATAAACCAAATCTTTCCAGCAGGTTCACCATCGGTGTAGTAATCATAAAAATATAATTATCAGGCATTTCAGATCAAAATTCTGATCAACTTTTGAGTGTCGTTTAACACAGATCAGCTTGACATTCTGTTACAGGTAAGTGTTGCTTTACTCAATCTTTAAGCAGCTAATCAAGATGAGTGATGAGAATTCTTTTGGTTCCTTTAGCTTTCCAAAGATAAATCAATCTGTTCCATGATTTACCTAATTAGTCTAAACAGAATGCCAGGCTCAAGCTGCTAGACATTCAGACTTTTCTCTATCTTTTTTGTTTTTCTTTCTTTCTAAGCATGTAATTTTTAATGAATTTCGAAGCTATTTTTGGTGAACAAAATGCATCATGCAAATTAATTTTCTCATTTTCTCTCCGCTTTTGGGATAGCAGATTTTCAGCAACGAACAAATAGCTTGCTAGCTAGGCTCTCATTTTTTGTCACTTTGAACATTTTGGTTTGATGTCCAAGTTTTTATGATAGACCTATAAACTTTAAAAGCAAAAACTTATATTCTGAAATATATACGAGAGATACACAAAATCCCACGATGAAACAGAACCAAAGATGTACAATTGACACACAATCATCTATGCAAAAGGAAGATGACGATGAGAGATACACATAAAGTTCCCGAAAATAAGTAAATTTGATTCTTTTCCCCTGTAATGTTTTGACTTGCAGCCAAACCCTCATGACTGGACCAAAAATAAAAATAAAAAATAAAAGGGGACTTCAGGAAAAAAATAAATTTAAAAAAAAAAGGCCAGTCCTATTAAGGGTGCCGTCCTATGGCTTTGCCACAAAGTACGACATTAGAAGGAAGGTCATATTCATTAGCAAGGTTGTGGACAGCATTCCAAACCCTGAGATAGAATTGTTGCCCAAGGTACTGCCTTTCCCATATTGCAGACCTCATGTTCCACATACCTTGGTTGTCCAAGGAGACCAATACGGTGGTCCACGAATTTGGATACACCTGCAAGAATATGCAAAGGGATGTCATGAAAAGGATAGTGCAATTAAATAGAATAATCAACAAAAAAAGGACATGATATATTGATATGTTCTCTTTTAACATTTCTAGTTAAGTTTTAAGTTGAATTGGATAGCACAAGGGAGATACTTATGTCCCAAGCTGACTGATGTGGTCAGTCCTACTTGAGAATAATATGTGAATGGTCAATTTGTTTTTATACACAACGAAAATAATGATGATACTGGGGAAGTCAGTCATCTTGCATGGCTTTGCATCTAAAATGTTTAGTCAAGAACAGCTTGTGCATCTGAAGATGTTGGTTGGTATGTGCTTATCGTGCAAAGCAGAATTTAAAGCTTCCAAAATGTCCAATTTATGTAATGGTGTCTGTTCAGTCATTTTAACATGGTACTTGTTAAGTGGGAGTGGGTCTAGTAATTATGGCAAACGGCATGAGCCCTTGCATCAATTATCTGTAGCATTATCAATGCAGATGCATCGGTGTGCCAACACCAATATTCTCCTCTCTTTTTCCCTGAATTTAGGAGCACTAGATCCCCACTCAAAACGATTCTCTGCAATGAAGTCTTACCAGCGCTTAATGGGAGCGAAAAGACACATAACATTGACAATATTTATAACTCCTACAGCAGCAAATCATAGCCTCATACGATGTAGAAAAACATCGAGTGAAAGCACATCAAGATTGTTCTAATTACCTGAGCAGTATGTCTAGTCAGCGCATCAACTAGATTATAGCTTCTTCTCTTGGCTGGTGTCCACTGTCCGAAACCATAACTGTATTGTTGAAATAAATAGTTATTAGAACCTACCTAGCTCATTTGAATTAAGGCAAATGAAGTAAACTGCCTTACCCAACAACCCAGAAATCATAGCCATCAAGATGCCAAGACTGAATTGTCTTTTCATTATTTTGGAAAACGACTTCAATAAAATCATGAAGGGATGCAGGCATAACAGAGGTAGCTATGAATGTAGGACCACTTGAGGGAAGAGTTTGGATGGCATCTACACTAAAGACTCCAGGGATGCTGAAATGATCAGCAAGTTTCAGAGGGGTGTCAGGATTGACGTAGGAGACTCCGTTAATTGAATAACGCTGCTTTCCATTTATTAACGATGCTGAATTGGCCAACAAAATTGTCTTTGTTGGCGTTATCTTCCCATAATGGAATGAGCCCTGAGGATTGGGCCTTGCTGCACTTGCTGTCAAATTCCACCTTGAAGAAGACCAAAGTTTAGAAGGATCAAAATCACAAGTATTAGAATAGAATTTTTACCAAGGATTCTTATTTTATACCTGAAGGTTCTAGCTTGCTTCATAGACCAGTGTATTTGGTAAGTAGGGCCAATGGGCAAGGGTCCAGAGACGGGGGTGTGAGAATTTGTGTAGTGTAAAACTGCAGTTGCTGTAAGAACACGCTTAGTGAATCGAGTGGATGTAACAATGTAGTAGTCCTTTGGCGGCTGATCCAAGGTTACTAAGACAGCCACAGATTGGCCAACATGTACATCAAGAGAGTCATAAATGCTTTGAAGGGTATGAGATCCTTCAACCTCAACTAACTTCAATTTGTGGCCCTGAATCCTGAAATTCAATGAGGTTGCCAAGCCCACATTTGAGATCCTGAACATATAGACTTTTCCTGAAAGATCAACAGGCAGATAGATGTGAGTAAAACATCTTCCATAAAAGCCTAGATAAGATTTACTTAGAGAAAAGCTAAGAGCTAAGTGATCATTCAGTGAGGATGACCTTGGTCACCACTGTAGGTATTCTCATTCTGGCCATTTATAAGGACGCCATCAGGAAATGGTAGAGATTTTCCCGAGTCCAGAGATTGCTGCAATGTCTGCAAACATCATGAGAACTCATGAGGAAAAGTCTAAACAAGATAGGTACCGTTTTGAGTTTTGCAAAAATGTAAACAGTTACACAGTCAACTAGATTGAGGTAGCATGTAGCCCGAAATTTATCAGTTGGAATGTAATAATGAGGTGATTATAGTTGAATTTAGACCTTTAAAATTTCAGAATTTGCAAGTTAGAGAAAGGATGGCACAGCTCCTCAAGAGAGAAGTTTCGTGTTTCCAAAATTATATATTGTTATAGATGTTGACATCCTCCGGCTGACATTGGCATTGCCAAGAATGATTAAAGAAAACTAATGAATTAGTAAAGTAAGAAGAAGTGATTTTTAGCAGTAAAAAATTGGGCTCATGCAATCATCTACCGAAAATTGCAGTTAAAGAGATTAATGATATATGTGAGTGTGACCAAAGAGTAAAAACATTGCAGCTTGCTGACCTTATGGTTGGTTTTGTACCAATCACCAACAAGTAAGGTGAAATCTCCATCAGGATTTGGAAAAGGGATCGGTATGCGAGGTCTCTCATATACATTGAGTCCTCCAAATCCTCCAGCAGCTTTGTGAAGCAGAGTTGAGGGGAAATATGTGTAGGTCCCAATCTGATCTTTGGTTTGAAACTTGTAAGTGTAGTTCGAGTTTGGTTGGATAGCGCAGTTGGTACCCAATACTCCATCTTGCCATGAGTTCTTCCTTTGTTTAATACCATTCCTTTTTGTCATAAAACAGGTTCTCAGTAAACCACCTTATTGGTTTCGATGCCATAATCAAATACACAAATGTGAAAGCAAAGAAACCGCAAATGTGGACTTTGAGATCATCCTACTACAAACCTACACCGTTAAATATATGCTGTAGGGAATTTCTTAATTTAATTTTACAAAGCTGAGCAGCAAGGAGGCAGAGACCAAGTAGGGAAAGAAAAGGGGAATTTGTTTTTGAAATGGTCCGAATTTCTTTTTTTAGTCAAGGTCTTGCCATTGTCACTGCACAGTATCCAGGGGATGGTAATAACCTTTATATACAACCCATCAAGAGTATGATAGAACATCACGAAAGCATACACTGAACACTTTGTTTTTCAAGACAAGATCATGTGTAGCATAAAAACAGGTGATATACACAGGAAAAGCTCACCATGTCAGCAGAAATGGCTGGTCTAACTTGTTAATGAGGTTGAGGATGATGTTGTCGTTAGTCACCACCTCGAGTCTGGGTCCGGGAAACTGATCATTGATAAGGATTACCTTCAAAAATCAAAGACCAAATCTTTAGAAACCTAGATTTCCCTATCTTAATTCTTGGCCAGTGGTACGAGACTATATCTAAGAGCACAATAAAAGTAAAATTACCCACCTGCTGGGGGACACCAAAAGGAGAACGAGTTCCATAGCTGACAGTCCAGGTATAGTACCTGTATGGGTCGTCTGCTTTCACCAGAGAAACAACCAAAACAGCCAAGATTCCACAAATCACATGAAGCGAGACTGCTTTTCCCATTGAATCTGCAAAAAGCGCACTGAAGAAAGCCATCATTAATCACACATTGCCAAATCGAGATGGTTCCCATTACAAAATGAAACTTCACCATAACACTTCTTGAAGAAACAAGTGGATTATTACCAGCTTTGGCGAGCCTGTTCTTTTGGATCACAATGGAAGACAACCTGCAGCGACAGCCTTAAATAAGAACAGCGCGGGAATAAAAACCTTCACTGGATATACGTGAAATCTACCCGATACTGTTGCGAGCGCCCCTTCTGGCAGATGTCGTGCAAGTCAAAAATAGTCTTCCAATTACAAGTCGCCACGTAATAATCTTACTAATTTAAACAAAAAAATCATGCCACGTAGGATTATTTTTCACATTCTAATATTTTAAAAAGATGATTGTTACCGGCATTAGAAAAAAAATTATATAAAACTAAATATATAAATTGATATATTTTTATGTGATCCGTTATATCTATTTTATAATAATAATAGAGTAATACTACTCATTATTCCTTTTACTATTATCCTCTTATCAATCTAAGATGTGATATTAAAAAATTAATAAAAATAAGATAAAATTAAAAATTTAATAATTTTCCTTTTTGACCACTTGTGCTTTGAGAAAGGGCTAAAAAAAAAGACAGAAGGTTCATAAGGTTGCATTGAGGCCGGATTAGACGGAAGAGACGCGTTTGGGCGCGATTATAGTTATGCATGCTTGAAACAAAAGCAACAAAAGTCATAAAGAGAATGACTTTAACTCCTTTGGAAAAATTGACCTCAATTCGTTAGCCTTGGCATGCTCATGGAATCATTGGAATGGGTGGAATGGGTGCCACCCGATCACTTATTAATAGTCATGCAGGCCATATGAGGAGCAACCAACACCTTTAAGAAAAGGTGTTTGATCCCATGCCCAAAACTTAATTCAAACAGAGTAGTTAAAGCACATTCACCTAAAGAATAAAAAGTAGTTGAAACCCATCATTTGTGGTGTCTTCTTTACGATATTTTGTCGTGATTAATGCAAGTTATCAATAGATTGACAATAATTATGGAAACATCAATCATTCCAGAAGAAAAATTCCTCCATAACCAAAGGATCCCAAGATCTTGATTTGATCTTCCCCTTAGAAGTAGTGCTTCCCCGTCTTGCAAATAGTGCTTCTTTTCATAATCAATAAATTTGTTGTGGGAATTCTAGCATGACTCCTGATCAAAGGTTGAGCGTTCAATCCAGGTCGGGTTCAAAGGATAATCAACAATAGAAAAAGTCTTCTTGCAAGCGAATTCGTATATCAAACTTTGTACCAATACTGACATGTAAAACATTCATTTTATGAAACGGTATGAAATAAAGACGAAAATTATTTTCGTAAGACAGATGACTTTTCTTCTCTCAAGAATTTTCTTTTCAATAAAAAAAAAAAAAAAAATCATGTTAGCATTGGTATGCGGTTTGGTACACCAAACTACTTGTATCTAGCAAGGCTCCAATCAATATCCCTATTGAGTATACGACCAAAGTCTCATATTGGCTAGAAGTGGGGAGGATCATGAGTATTTAAGGATGGACAAATATCTTTATTAGTATGAGACCTTTTGGGGTAAAGCCCAAGAGTAAATCCATGAGGGCTTGGGCCCAAAGTAGACAATATCATACTAATGTGGAGATAGGTGGTGTCTCCAAAGTGGATAATATTATACTAATATAGAGATAGGTGGTGTCCATAGTCCTAACATATCCCCACTTCAAGCAAGGGAGAGATGATCAAATAGAGTACTGGATCTCATACTATTTATTCACTACTATTCTAAAACCATTTTACTACTATTCACAAAATTTTCATCATATCTAATTTATTACTATTCAATTTTTAATTTTCATCTCATCTTAACTAACTATCCAAACCTCAAGACTCATAGAGACCATTGTTTTGTTGCACAATATATATATACTGTAACGCCCTAATAGAAAACCAAAACCATATGATATATACTCCAAACGGACAAGATCATGATATAATTAGAGACCCATTAAAACCTTATAAAGAGAAAGAACTTCTCATTCTCAAATAATGTAGAATTTCATACACTATCTACTCTTATTCTTACCCTATGGGATACCACATATTATATATATATATATATACATATAACGGCGGTTATAATGCGGACTCCTATTGAAAAGATAGACGCCTTTTCTAGAACAATCACATTAAATCGTTAAAACGTTGGATGAAATTTTTAAATGGCTCAGGTAATTAGCTGTACGTAGATCTAGTTCTGTCGCAAAATAAAGTTATTATCTCAGCTTTCGATCTGCCTCGAATGGCATTTCTTCAGTTGAGATTAGCTTTTTCAAATTACATTAATATTTAATATTAATCATGTAGGGTCCTGATAAACCTTAACACCAGTGAAGTGGTCAACATATACATCTGTCCTAAGAGCACAATGAATATAAAGAAACATGTACTTTTCCTTGTCTTGAATTAGTTAGATGATCTTTCCAATCTTCAGTCTTCACTTCTTGTTTTATATTCAACAACGTGAGTTTTGGGCACTATAAATGAATATTGAACGAACGGGGAAGCAGCCCAAGTCTCTGGCTCGGGAACTTTTAAGTCTTTAACCACGAGTGCGCATATTCTGTCGTGCTTTCTCTTTTTTGGAGGTTTTATATCCACTTGTGGTTGGTTCGAACAAAAATGTTATGTTTCGGTTTGATTGAGAAGTCATCTCAATTAATTTTGTTTCATTTCATCATTTTAATTTTTTTAAATTTCTATACAAAATATAATAAATAATTTAATTTTTTAAAATTTTAAAATAATAATATTAAAAAATAATATTTTAATAATATTTTATTTAATTTATCTAAAACTATCTCATCTCAACTCACTTTGAAATGCAAGTTGGATCAACTCTTGTTTTTATATATTTTGCAGCATGCTTTTCTTCGTTGGTTGGTTCAACCTCGATCGTATTTTCCATCTCATTTACCTTTTCACAACACCGGACAATTTCTAGAAATTGAAATTAGTCTAGTGGCAGCCGAAGCTTCTAACCGTGTAACGCGCTTGGTTGGACCGTGTCACTTCCTTTAACTTGTTCTAGGAAAAAACAAAGAAGCTGCTTAATTAGAAAGAAACCACAACCGAATCGTTTCTCTATAAAATGGAGGTTCATCAGGATTGCAGAATTGTAGTAGATTAAGGCAAGCAATCATGATAGTAGAGGCAACTCTGGGGGTGTTAGCAACTAATCTTTTGAATACTGTTAGAGAGGCCAAAAATAAAGCCGTTAACTTCAAAGCCATACTCGCAGACCTCGAAACCACTATCATAAATTTAGTTCCCAAGGTCAGTAGGATCGAGCAGTTAAGCGAAGAGTTGGGAGATTTGCCCAATGATGAAATCCAAAAGTTGAAACTGGAGTTGTGGAGAGCGACGCAGCTTGTCTCCAAGTGCAAGGAGATAGCTTGGTGGAATTACTGCAACAAGTATACGTACTCAAACAAGCTCCTTCATCTTCATGCTACGCTTCGTAGGCTGATTGACATGGAACTTCCATTAGGACACGCGGAGGATCATAAGCAGATCTTGATCGAGTTGAGAAATATTCGGGTAACGAATGCTACGTGTTTTCTGTTAATGATGTGGAGGCTGAATCCGGGTTTGAAGCATAAGGATTTGGAAGAAAGAGATGGCAATGGTTCTCCTAGGATTTCTGGAAATGGGACAAAGGTTGTATGTGTGGCTTCTGATGGCGGGTTCAAGAGGATTGTCCAGTCAGCATCAAGTTGGATTATTTCGTTTTTTAATCTGCGTTGGAGGTTTTGCGGATACAGAAGTCTGAAAAGTCACATTGGATAGATTATTTAGTCGCATATATAGTATTGTAGTTAACATGTATAAAATGTTACATGTCCTAGATATTGATTATAATTGTGAAATAATTGGATGCAGAAATTCTGATTGTAATTAGCAGAAGTCAAGTAAATGACCATTTCCATTTTTCAATAAAATTGAAGTTTTTCCCAGTACATTGAGGTCCATTTGAATGTTAGAATCAACTAAAATCAGGTTACCAAATGGTTGCAAAAAACTGTAAACTGAGGCCCGAAACCATTATTTTCAAATTCTAGATTGAGGAGATAAAGGGGAAAAAAGGTCGTTACAAATGGTTTCCTCCATCTAAACAATTAAAACATACAACAAATTGTTCCCTCAATCTATTGACATAAACATTGAAGATATCCCAGAATCCAGCATTGGAAATGAGTCTCATGAATCAGTAACAGGTCTTATAAAAAGGGAGAAAAAAAGGAACGGGAACAATCAAATGTATCACAACCACCCAAAAATGAATCCAGAATAATATGTGGAAAATGCACAGCTTACGGAAACATTATTCCACTTGATTTATAAATTACCAATAGTCTCCACATGAACAGCTCCCATTCTCAAACGAATGGAACCGATTTGAATCCCTTACTATTATTCTTCTTTGAACAATCTTTGAAATAAATTTAATGGCAGTATGGCAATCCACACAAGTTCTTAAATTCTTAAAAACCTTGATTGTTGTTCCCGGTGGAGTTGAAATGATTCCAAATGCAACTGCAAGCTTCTCACTGTGGTAGGAAAGATTTTGCTCCTTCTGCTCCTCCTCAACGTCATGTAGAACAAAATTCGTGTCAGGTACATATCCTTCTTCCCTAATCCTCTTTGACAGCTTTCCCAAGAAGTTATGTATTTCATATGATTTTGGGTGGGATTTATCTCCCACTAAGAATATATGAACCTTTCTCTTGATCTCAATCCAACTCAAACCCGGTTTCTTTACCACTCTTTTGTCATCCATAGCCTTTCTAACCTTTGCCACCTCACTCCACATACCAGCAGTAGCATAAATGTTGGCTAGAGTAACATAGGTAGCAGGATTCTCAGGCTCTATCTCAAATAATGCTTCTGCAGCTCGCTTTGCCAACTCAAGGTTTCCGTGGATTCTACAACCACCAAGTAAAGAAGCCCACAAGAACTTATCGGGTTTCATGGGCATTTTATTAATAATATCCTCAGCTTCTACAAATCGGCCAGCTCTGGCCAGTAAATCAATGATACAAGCATAATGATCTGCTGTATGTGTCAACCCATGTTTGTCCTTGATTGAGTGGAAATATTCAATTCCTTTATCAATTAATCCAGCATGGGTACAAGCAGAAAGAACCCCAACAAAAGTAATGCGGTCAGGCTGTGTACCTGATTTGAGAAGCAACTCAAAGAACTTGAGTGCCTCGTTTGGTTGACCATTCTGAGCATATCCAACAATCAGGGAAGTCCACGAAACTAAATCTGGTTGAGGCATCCCACTAAAAACCCTTTTTGCACTCTCAATATTCCCACATTTTGAATACATATGAACAAGAGCACTGGCAGCAAATGAGATGGGGTCAAACCCTATACGTGTCATGTACCCATGTACCTGCTTGCCTATGTCCTCGGCAGCATGATCAGCACAAGCATTTAAAACCCCAGCAAACGTGAACTCATTAGGTCTAATCCCTGACCTCATCAACTCAGAGAAAAATGCAAATCCCTCTTCCCTTCTTCCATCCTCAAAGTATCTATGAATCATTGCCGTCCATGAAACAACGTCTCTATCCACCATCTTGTCAAAAATGCACCTCGCCTCCTCTATACTCCCACATTTCCCATACATATCTGATAAAGCACTCCAAACCACCTCATCTGAATCCAAGCCAATTCGCATTATATATCCATGGATCTCCTTGCCCGTACTTAAAGTTGGAATTGCTGCCGAAGCGGCTAGAGCACTAGATATCGTGAACTTATTTGATTTTGAATTCTCGTGTCTTAACATCCTTCTGTACAACTCCAAGGCCTCTTTGGGCTGGTCATGCCGAACATATCCCGATATCATTGCGGTCCAAGAAAAATTATCTCTTTCAGGCATTTCATTGAACAAATTTCTAGCCTGTTCCAGCTTCCCCACTTTCGCATACCCAGAAATCATTGTATTCCAAGAACACAAATCCTTTTCACCCATTTCATCGAACATTTTCTGGGCATGCCAAAGACTCCCACATTTCACATACATATCTATAAAACGGTTACAAATGAAGACCCCGGGCACGAACCCGGAGGCTTTCGTATGAGCATGGACCTTCTTGCCCTCTTCAAGAGCACGATGCTGGAGACAAAGCTGAATAAGGTTTGAGTATACCGAAACAGAGGGTTGGTCAATCTGGTCAAGCAACTGCACCGCTTCCCTTAAGCGCTTTTGTTCACAGAGAATGTCAATGGCTTCTTTGAAATTCTTGTTTTCGCATAAGCGGGATATGAGAGAGTCTTTGTTATTGGACTTAAAGAAAGTCTTCTGAGAAATAGTTTGTTGATTCAGTTGGGTTTCCAGAGAAGAAGAAGAAGAAATAGTTCTCCCGAAGGATAACCGAGACAAAGAATACGAAACTTTGAGATTCAGAAAAAATCTCATATTTGAGATCAGAAGGTAGCCGTAGCCCCTAGCCAGCCACAGTCAAAGTAGGGTCACATATGATCAGGAAGCAGGAAAGCTTTTGCGAGCGAAAATTCATTCTGCGTTTCTTGTTTCGAATAAATAGGTTAACAAGTACCACGCCATGAGCCATGTCTATTTAGGTGAAAAGTTCTCTCTGTTTCCGGACTTCTTCAACCTATAATTCAATATTAAAAAAATTAAAAAAAAAAACTTTTCTTTGTTAGATTTTATTTATAAAAATAAATTATTTCAATTTATGTTACAAATTAAATCTTAGAATATCAACTATGTGAAGGCTTACAAATACGATTTCTCTTGTATTTTTGGGTTTTATAATTATTGAGAAGTTGTCCATACAAGTACTTTGGACTCCAAATTCTTTGAATTTTATTTATGTTGAGATTGATATCCCAATAATCCAATTTGATTGTCATTTTTAGGTGATATTTTATTTAAATAAAATATTAGTTGTTTTGAAAATTGCATATTTATTCAGCATTGTATTAATTTAGAAAAACGCTCTAATCACAAAGTGATTATACGAAAATAATCTCACAAACTGACATGATTCGTCAGATTATAAAATTACTTTTATTGTAAAGTAGATCTAACAGATTAAATAAAACTACATCAATTTATAAAATTACTTTTGTAAAATTTCTTTGTAGATGTAGTAATACTCATTAATTTATCCATGAGGGACGATCGAAGTCATAGATTGATGTTACATGAACCCAGCCCATGAAATTGCCACCTTCATAATTCACATTTTTTTAGTGGCTTAATATTTCAAGATTAGCCAATAATATATACTTCTCAAAATCAACCCGTCGCACAGTAGGGTCCAAACCCCAAACACAGTTAATTTTATTCCATCTTCACCTCTTAAATCCACAATGCACAGTATTAAAAATATAAATAAAAAAAGATAGGGAGAGAAGGAGAATATGAAAACACCAAAAAGTGGATCATTGCAAGCCCCATGGTGTGCCTTCTTCACTCCTCGGGAGAAATGTGATACAATGAGAAAACTACACTGCTAAATTTAATGAAAATTGCACAAGAACTGTTTTAAGTATACATCCATGTATTTAAGGCACAACACAAAGAACAGAATAGGAAAACAACAAACAAACAAGCGTTCAACCGGGAGTGAGAAGGGGTGGCTTACAACACCTCCGGTCTGATTTTAATCCACCACCACCACCACCACCCTTTATAAAACTGTAAAAATCAAACTCCAGAGACAGAAAGGTGAAAAGCTTCATGTTATGAACACCACTTCAAGTAGCACTGCTGACACTAACATTACACACTTCTCTAAGGTCTTATCTACTCTAATCTACCAGAGACACTACTACCACACTCTCTTAGTTAGATCTTCACACAGCCCTAGGCCCAAAGAACTCACTATCATGCAGAAGAGGTGTCACAGTGCGTAGACTATCTCCCCACTGCTGTCGATATCAAGCTCCGAGTCAGAATCCAAGTCGTCCATGTCATCATCCATATCCAGGTTGTCTATCGAATACTGGTTGAGGCTATTAGCCCCAACTGCTGGAATGGTGGCCTCAGCAATTATCTGCATGATCACATCAATGCTCTGCATTGGTTGGTCTGGCTCTTCAAACTGGTTGCTCATCATTCTTTCATCCATCAATTCCGCTGGAAGATTCTTCAAAAACCACTCATGGTTCTTGATTTCAGGAATGGTGATCCTCTGTAGCATTTAAGTTGCCATAAGCATTAGCCTTAAAGAACGATTGATCTAGAAGAAGTGCAAGTTAAGCCCTTAATTTGTACTGAACCGCCACCCAAACGAACAATTAGCATTCAACTTCCTTGGACATGGTCCCCAAATGTAAATATTTACAAATTTAAACAAGTAGAGTTGTTTACAGGATTTCCACGAAGATAACTTATTATCCCCAACGTTTAATGTAATGAACATTAAAAACTTGACGCTTTAACACAACCCAAACTCCTCATCAATGGTTAGGGTCCAACACAAGGAGCTTCCAACAAACAAAAATGAGAAAAATAGAGATGAATTAAGATTCACACACAAAACTGCCTGCTTTGATACCATGTAGGCATGTATAAAACTATACATGTCGTACTTTTTTGTTACTAATTAAAAAGATAAACCATTTATCCAAAAACTTCAAGGTATAGAGGGGATTTAAAAGAACCTCAAAATCATAATGCTAACAGAACCCCACCATTGCTAACTAAGATGGTTTTTCCTGCTATCTTGGTTTGGGTACTAATATTTTTGAAGAATCATCAGCTTTAAGGACGAGGCTTACTACTACCAGCTAAGTATTCGGGAACTTATTGTAGAAACAGATTCTCTTGTTGTGAATTGGTTTAATAATAATTCTCAACCCCCTTGGATTTATGCTGATATTTGGGATGATATCCTTCATTTTAAAAATGTTTTCCCTTCTAGTATTAATCATATCTATAGAGAGGAAAATGCTTTAGCGGATAGTCTTGCTACCTATGGAGCTCAGGGCTGCACGGTAAGTTTTTCCTCCATTTTTGAGCTCCCCAAGCATATGGTTGGCCTTTTTGCTTTAAATCGTGCAGGTATTCCTAGGTTCCAACATTAAATTATAATGTTTTTAGCTTTAAGCAGTACCATATTGTATTATCTGGCTGGTGTTTTCCATAATATTTTTCATTAGAGGCTGGTTTTGGGTTTCTTTTGTAACCCCCTTGCTCTCTTTGTATATAAAGTATTCCTCCACCACAAGTGAGGATTTATCAATAAAATTAGGGTACCATCCTCTTTTTTTTTTTTTTTTTT
>QEOT01000681.1:37931-53123 GCA_003123785.1 Pterocarya stenoptera
ATACTTCGCATCAATCACCCCTTTCCATAAGGCTTCCCTCTCATGATTATAACGCCACAACCATTTTCCTAATAGAGCCTTATTAAAGGTCCTAACATTACAGACCCCCAACCCACCATCTCTCAAAGGAGTACACACTTTATCCCATCCAACTAGATGAAATTTAAACTCATCACCTAATCCACTCCATAGAAAATCACGTTGTAGTTTCTCAATCCTAGATGCAATGCTTGCTGGAAGGGGAAATAAAGACAAGAAATATGTGGGAAAGTTAGATAGAGTGCTCTTAATAAGTGTGGTCCGCCCCCCTTTCGATAAGTATAACCTTTTCCACCCAGCCAGCCTACGCTCTAATTTCTCTAACACTTCCTCCCAAAGTGTCTTAGCTTTGAAAGTTGCTCCCAACGAGAGACCATGGTACTTCAATGGCAGCGAGGAGACCACACATCCCAATATGTTGGCCAAACCCCCTAATATTTCTTACCTCACCCACCACAACCATCTCCATTTTAGCAAGATTTATCTTTAACCCGGATACCGCTTCAAAACAAAGTAAGATAGCCTTCAAAGATTGAATATGTCCTGCATTATCCTCACAAAACAGCAACGTATCATCTGCAAACAAGAAATAAGAAATAGTGATGGAGCCGTGGTTAATAGCCCCCGCTGAAAAATCCTGAAAAAAAGCCCCCCTCTACGGCAGCCGACACCATTCTACTAAGAGCCTCCATCACAAGGACAAATAAGAGTGGTGATAGTAGATCACCTTGTTTAATAGTAGCCCCCGCGAACTATTAAAGAAACTCACAGGATCTCCATTTACCAAAACCGAGAAATAAACTTGTAAATGAGTAGGATAAACTTTTTGAAGTCAACGTCATCTGAATCTGATATTGCTGTTTTATCATGAGAAATAAAAGCCGATCCAAAAATAGGGAGAGCACTGAAACAGCTCCTATCAGATCCACCCCCCCCCCCCCCCCCCCCNTCAGAGAACACTGAAAAGCACAAAAAAGAGATATACAACCAATACCTTGGAATACCCAAAATCACATATCTTCAACCGAGGAGCTGAGCTTCCATCCAACAACGTGTTTTCCAGCTTCAAGTCCCGGTGACATACTTGCTTCACCGAGAAAACAAAATACCAAGGAGCTGATTAAATTAACAAGTTCCAATGGAAAGGCTAGGAAAGAAAAACTTTAGAATAAAAATATAAAAAAATGAAATAGAATACCATTTCGTGGCAGTAGCTGACTCCAGATATAAGTTGTTGAAAGAAAAACCGTGCCTGCAGCACAAAATAGAAAAAAGAGATGATAAAAACATTGCATTTATCCAAAGGAATGGAATTCAAGAATATTGTATTAAGTACCTCATCCTCACTAAAGCGCCCAGCACTGCATATTCGCTCAAAAAGCTCTCCTCCAGATGCATATTCCATAACAATTGCCAGATGGGTAGGGGTTAAAATCACCTATCGATTTGCATGTACAAATGTGATAAACCAACTCATACATAGCCAATCAAGCGCAAAAGTGTGAGAATAAGCTAACCTCTTTAAACCTAACAATGTTGGGATGCCTCAGAGACCTGTGATTAATGATTTCTCTTTTAACGTTTTCATCTATCTGCAACAAACAATACTGCAATGAGAAAGAGTCCATAAAATTTTATTATCTTACTATTATTTATGAGTTATCGAATTTTTTTTTTTTTAAATCTCTATCATAAGTTAGAATAAACATATAAAGAAAACATCCAAACTTCAACTTGAAACTTCTTCTTTTTTTTTTTTTTTTTTTTTGGGGGGGGGGGGGGGGGGAGAATACCAAAAGATGAGGAGAGGATAAATGAAGGAGATAGAGGAGAACAAAACCGAGGAGAGGGATTCTTTGATTAGAGTTTTTGTAGCTAATGAGAGAGGCCTCCACTTATTTTGTCGTAAGATTGAAACGACAGAAAAGAATAAGCTATTAGGAATAGAGTTTATAAAGAATGAGCAGTTGATCAAGACATCATTCAAGTTTAATCAATGGTCACAGATTCTCGATCTCCAACCAATTCTTCTCAGCTCCCCCTAAAAATAAAATATATCTATCCACACAAGAGGAGACGTAAACCCCATATCCCTTGTTCTCCCCTCTTCCTACACTTAAAACATACTCTTAGGGTGAGCAGCAAGAAGAAAGCCAATTCAACTTGAAACCAACATCCTCCACAGGTCTCCTCTTTCTCTCTCACCCTTCACCGCATAGAATGGCTGGGCTACCCTCGACCCTTTGATTATTGCAAAGTGGAGATCTAGACTACAGACCTATCTATAGAGAAGCCGGCCCACCCCATTCTTTCAATCCCCTAACCCATCTAGCGGCTTCTTTGAGTGGTGCCAATTTTGATCATATTTCGTCATCAGAAAAATTTAAGCAAGTGCAAGATACTAAATCACGACAAAAACCTAACACATTCAAGTTAACTAAAGAGCTATCTATCTGGTAGAAAAGAAAGCTGAAGAAACAATTAAAGATATTAACTTCAAGAGGCATACTGATAATGATTCTATACAGCATGGTATTATAAATAAATAAATAAAAAATAGAAAGAAAAAACCAACCGATTAATTGGATAGTAATCATTCTTGCTCCGGCTCTCAGCAACCAAATGGACCAAGGTAGCACCATTTCCACTAAATATTCAATCCTTATGCCTAACTAAGTAATTTAGTTCCTATACAACATCAGTTTTTTTTTTTTTTTGTGAGATGTGTAGGAAGTATCAATTCTGTAAAAATAAACAATAAAAAGTTATTTAAAAAGAAAAAGAAAATTTCTATTTGGAAACCCGTGTGCAAACCCCTCCACGTCATTGACATGAAAAAACTAATTTGTAAGAGATTCATGTCAATGAAATAGAGATTCCAGGTCAATGAAATGGAGGATACCGAAGTAGAAGAACTCAAAAATAAAAATAAAAAGTAAATCCAGAATAGCCAAAATACGAACATTAACTACTAAACCCACCATAAATAGCTTAAAAGTACATGGTAAAAACTGGAAGAGAAAATGAAGAAAACATACCAATTATGGTAACCAAAAGAGTTATATAATTACAATCAGCGGGCCAACGAACTATTTTCCATAAACAGAAGCCCAAATAGAAACTGAAGTAGATCAAATTCATGAATTTAAAAACCGACCTTATCTCCCCGCTCGATGTACTTGACGGCGACAAGCTCCGTGGTGTGCCTGTCTTTCATCAGCCTGGCGACCCCGAAATTACCCGACCCGATATCTCGGACAAAGTCGTACCGGTCGCTGTCGTGCATGATCGGCATATCCATACCCAGCCCAACGGCTATCGAGGCCCGATCCATTTTGAGTCTCCGGCTTTGACCTAACCAAACCCGATCACATTAGAGAGCTGACTATGGTTCGTTGAATCGTAATCGGTGCAGACCACTTAGGTCGGCTCGAATAATCGGCCGAGAACCCAGCGGAATCACGGCTCAGAACTCGGGGTGATTCGGCGGTAGTGAAGATGCAAAGCTCCTTCAAGTGACTTTCGGTCCGGTTCGGGAAAAGGCGTTGTAAATTTTCGATTTTCGTGATTGGCGACGGAGAAAATTATCCGAGGAAAACAGTGGAGGAGGGGTGGAGACTTTCAGATGATGGGAAATGATGTGGCCAACTTGCCACGGAGAGAACTGCTCGGTACAAGCTTAGTAAGACAAGAAATGGCGTCGTTTTCTTGTGGGTTTTGGCGTTGAGACGGTGCCGTTTAGAGCTACTTGCCTCGTCAGAAACCGCTTTTCCTTTGCTCCGTCGCTCGTCTCTCCATTTTTGTCAATTAAACTGACCTTGCGGAGTTCCTAAATGACAATCATATCCCAATATTCGAGTTTGGATAAAATTAATGCCTCGATTATTTTTATAGATAAGATGAGACGAATTGAGATAAAAATTAAAAATTAAATAAAAAATTTTTAATATTATTTTTATTTAAAAATTTAAAAAAAATAATAAATTATTTATTTTATTTTATATTAAAATTTAAAAAAATTATAGTAATTAGATTAGATAATATGAAAATAATTATAAAAACAAACAAGATCTAAGAATAGGAATATCTAAGTTCCAAATACACATACAACTTTTATGTAAACTCTTTATAAAAAAAATAGACAAAAAAATAATAATCTTTTTACATTTTTACGATGGAGTTCAATTTTTTACCGAAAGATTTATACGAAAGTTATATATTTGAAATTTGTATATGTCATTATTTTAAAATTAAATCTTAAAATCATCTTTATATATAAATTAAATTTATATATTTATATTCATGAATAACTCATTTATTGTTCAAGTGAGTTCAAACTTATTTATCAAGAGCTTATCTTTTATAAAATAGATATTTGTTTATATTATATCTTATAATTCTATCTACAATTTTAATGAGCAAAATTTAAATTTTTATAAATAACTTTACATAGTTTAAAGATATATAGAATAATGATTATATTCATAAGGATTTAATCAACACACATAGTATTAAGAATATGATTAATTTTTTCATTTTTTTTAAATAAGTTTTTTCCATTGTAGAGTTAAAGATAAATTAAAAATAATAATAAATATAAATTTATTTGAGGTGATATGAACTTATATATGTCGAGCCAATCTTTTTCTACGAGTTATATTATTTAGTAATTAATAATAATTTTTTAATGTTTAGGAAAGACTAATTTAATAAATGAATAGGGCCATATTCCAACTTGACCAACTTGTAAAATAGCTTTATTTAATATGCATGCATATTTTATTAGGGATATTGTTGGTTAGGGATGTTTCGGTCAATTTGGATAAGAGACAAAGGCTTGGGAGTAAAGGAAAGTGTCTGACTTTCTGACTTTGAAGCAGTACAAACATTTTGGCCAAAAGAAAAACGAGGACAATGATCCAAGGGTGGATACAGTGCTTCATCTCACAAGACTGTGAAATCGAAGATCTCATCCATTGAAAAACGTCCTTTGTCGGTCCATGGAGGAGATCCTGACCGTAGAAAAAAAAAACACAAAAATAAATCATTTCAGGACCACCAAGCAACATGATAAGATTCCTTTACGGCAGAAGGAATTTTTATTCCACTGACCTGATTTTACTTTTAGCAAGCAAGCCGGCTTATTTAATTATTTATTATAATTAATTATTCTGCCTGAATTTAATTGTTTATTTTTTAGTTGCAAGTATGTTTCATAATTACGATGGGAATTATAAATATAAAAAGAGAAATGATTTATATAGTTATAAAATATATAATACAAGTCTCGCACAATTTTTTTTTGATAAAAAATGGATAAATTTAAAACTTTTATTAAAAAAAACTCAATTTATAATAATATATTTCACTATTTTTCAAAATGAGTGAGTGGAATTTATACTTTTAAGACTGTATCTAATATTATTCATATAATATATAAATATTATAATATTAAATATAGTGAAATAAATATATTATTTGTGAAGACTTTAGAGATAATCTTAATCAGTTGTTATAAACTCAGAAATTCTGTGCAATAATTCGGTGAAAGGTGTCTTTTCTTGTTCAGATTCAATGTTGTCCATCTTTCCCTTTCAAAAGTCTTTTTGTTTACGAAAGTTTTTTTTTCAGCTGAGTATTTGAGAGTCGAGACCAACCTAAAAGCAGAAAAGTTAAATGAATGCATGCATGCATGCATAAGCGACGGCTAAAGGTTGTCGATGATTATAAATGAATGAATAAGACGTGGAATTTATGTCTTTTTACTGAACGGATTATGTTGGTTTTGAGAATGATCCCAATCGTTCGCTCACCTTTGAATAATATTATTGTCTTCGTTAATGGATATTTTCATGATTGGAAAAATATTGATAGAAACTATTGTTTGCAGTATTCATTTTGCACATATTATTTGGCTTCATCCAGATCGTTCATTTCTTAAAGTGAAAAAAAAAATAAGAGGAGGAGAAGAAGCCACATAGTGAGTGCAAAGTGTACACNCCTTTGTCTCAAAAAGCATGCATGCGTTATCTTGGTTTTGAGAATGATCCCAATCGTTCGCTCACCTTTGAATAATATTATTGTCTTCGTTAATGGATATTTTTATGATTGGAAAAATATTGATAGAAGCTATTGTTTGCAGTATTCATTTTGCACACATTATTTGGCTTCATCCAGATCGTTCATTTCTTAAAGTGAAAAAAAAATAAGAGGAGGAGAAGAAGCCACATAGTGAGTGCAAAGTGTGCACTCACAATAGTGACTTCTATGTAGCATTACTCTTCCATGATTACCTTTATTGTAGAAAGAGATATGTTTTAGTTCGTAAAGAAGTTTTTGTAAAAGATTACAAAGTAACGTACTGACTTGACTTGACGTGGTACGTTATATTATAAAATTATTTTTATTATAAAATAAATTTAATGTACTAAACGAAACTATATATGTCAATTTGTATATTTAATTTTGTGAAATTTCTTTTTTGCATGTAACACTTCTCCTAAAGAAATATCTATATAACTCGCGCAATGTACAGACTATTTATGTTGAATTTTATAAATTTAAATACTTCATTATATATAATTACTACCACAATTATTATAAATAATACATATCAGTATAATGCATGGCAACTTTGAAAGAACCGACGTTCATGTTAATCCTTTATTATTTTCCGAATTTCTAGATAAAAAAGGGTACAAAGGAAAGGGGTATAGGCTAAACCATATAGTAATTCCTAGTCATGTTCTAGGCCAATCCCTCACTAAACCGAACAGAATTGACAGAGAGCACAGATCATTCGTTATCCAGATTTGAGGAGAGAGAGAGCAAAAGAGCAAGAAAATAAATCTATGGAAGTCCACCCCAACACCACAGAAATTGAAAATTGGTATAGAGGTAAACTTCTTTCTCACCAGTAGATTAGAAAAAATCATTTAAACTTCGCGCACAAAGTCCCAGAATAGATTAACATGAATAAAAGTAAAGTAGTAGATTTTACAATATGTCTAAACTATCACGGTCTATGGATGATGATTGTCATATTCAATGCGTACCAATGCATTTGTAGGTAACTAAAATTAACATTCTAGGAAATAATAAATCACTAATCGTTACAGTATTTGAAACAAAAATTGGTTACAACACATCCACACCCTGAGCACAATTTAATGCATAAATATACAGTGGTTTGACCTCGTGATCAAAGTGGCATTGATTTGAGAAAGAGAGAGCGGAGAAGAAAGTGAAAGAAAGAAAAGTAATTTTTCAAAATATATATGGTTTGAACTTTTTTTTTTTTTTTTTTCTCTTCTTCGATTTATTTTATTGATAACCGTTGCCTCTTCATGCAAACACTTATAGACCAAAATTTACGTGCAAACAGAGAGGTGAGCTCCATACCAAGAGATAAGTGAACGTGCGATGGCACAAGGAGATGGGTTGAGGTCGATCGACAGTGGTGAGTGTGGCAGCATAGTAGGCGCACAAAGAGAGAGAGAGAGAGAGAGAGAGAGAGAACAAAGAGCACCAAGAGAGAAGGTTCGGTGTGACCTTACCGAGATGAGAATGACAATCGATCGGTGCGAGTTGCAATCCAACCGTGGAGTCTTGCTTTCTAGTGTCCTCTGTTGCCGGTGAAGTGCAGGAAAATATCGGGATTGAGAGCACATAATTGCTTTGTTTTTTGTGCAGAAAACAGGAGCATTCCGTGAGGTTGAGGGTGTTGTTTTCAAACGTGTAGGGCGCTACACGATGAGCTCATCTGTTCCAGTTGAAGTCAACAGCAACCTAGTAGTCTATGTAAGGAAGTCCATCCTTAATCGATGAGGATGATCGAAGATGATCGAATATTGGGGATTGACTCTGTTTCTGTAAACTTGTAAAAAAAATTTGTCTTTCAACTGGGTTTTTATTAAAATCGGCCTCAAATAATACACAAGGAAAAAAACTTACCTTAGTTCGTCTGTGTACCAAAAATTTATGATGATGAAAGAAAGAAATGGTAGGCATAGCAAACCTTAATCTAAGATGACACGCAGACTTCTTATAAATAGCAAAAAAAAACTTGCCTTAGTTCGTCTGTGCATCACATATTTATGATGATGAAAGAAATGAACAGCAGGCATAACAAACTTGGTGATTCTTGGCCACTTCGCACCGTTGGTGGAGGAGACGGTTGGTCTTCCAACATGTTGCAAATCGTCGACGAAGTCAAAGGGTCAATATATCTGTCGTATATTCAACAGGCATTCCAGTCTAGGCAACTCTTCATACTTATAATAGAGGCGTTCCACATTTCACTTTGTTTGGTCGATATTTAATGCATAATCGACAAATACAACAACTAAGACATCTTGAATACGGTTTTTATATATTTAAATAGATATCGGCAATTGAAACCGATGAAAATTATATGTACTGTTTGGTTGAAACATGTTTAGTTCTGATGAAGTGATTCGGAGGCAGCTGATTTATTTATTTATTTATTTTTGGTTGCAAATGAGATGATATTTGGGACAAGCTGAAATCAATATAAAACACAATGTTTTTTCTAGAATAAAAATTGAGGAGATTTTATTGTAAATCCCCAAAGTTGGGCCAATGTTATATCCTCAACGGGCTTACACTTGTGGGCTGGCCTCAGTTCAATCTAATAATGATGAACACAACTAATAATTCCTCTTGCAAACGAAACGCTCCGTTTTATTTTGTACGTGGATGGCCGTGTACGCCGGGTTCCCCAACCTCGGGTGCAATCGATTTTTTCCATTGGCATGGGAAACTCTTGATCGATCGTTCTTGTCTTTTGTGACTTTGTAGGCCTCCTTGATTCTTTTCTGCGAAGTGGCCTTTTTTTTTTTTTTCTTTTCCCTTCCCTTATCTATGATTGCTTTTGTTGTTTCCTGCTCTGTTTCCTCACAGAGCGCGCGCTAGGAAAATAAGAAGAAATTGAAGAATGGTGTCAATGCGTCTTTCTTTTCGGAGGTTTCAGATTTCTTTTCCTTCTTCATCTATTTTTAACACTGATAAATCTTCTGCTCTTTTTTCTTATCAGCTCCAAGACAATGAGAAAAAATGCAGAAGAGTTTGAAACTGATATTTGTTGGAGAGATATTTGAGGTGTTCTATAAAACAGTAAAGAACGTTTGCTCAGCCTTTGAATAATATTATTGCCTTCGGTAATGGATATTTCTATGATTATTTTTATTGTAGAAAGAGAAATGTTTTAGTTCATAAAAAAATATAAACAAACATGATTTAATGTAATACGTTATATTATAAAATTATTTTTATTAAAAAATAAATTTAATGTATTATATGAAATTATATCAGTTTGTATATTTAATTTTGTGAAACTTTTTTGTACATGTAATACTTCTCGTAAAGAAATAACTACATAAATGAGCACTCTTAATGGTTTATATATCTTATCTTTTAAAATACATCACTAAAATCTATTTTTTTTATTTTACATATTGATTTTTATAAAATATTATATATTAATTTATGTTTTTTTTTACATCATTTAAATTTAAATGTTATATTATTTAATAATTTGTTAAAAAAAATATAAAAAAGAGAAATTATTGTGAGAGATAAAGTACCTAAACAAACAAAAAAACAAAACAAAATTTTTACATTTGTGTACAGGGAGCCAGTTTTTAGTTATTTTTTTTTCAAATTTTACATAAAAATGAGTTTTACAAAACTTGGGAGTGCCAACTGTATCTTCTATATCCACAATTGAAACCGATGAAAATTAATAATGATGAACACAACTAATAATTCCTCTTGCAAATGTGGTGTTAATTCCTCTTGCAAATGTGGTGTTGCCACGTTTCCCACTTCCAAGTGGTCCAGAACGCCGAAGTCAATGCTGGCTGCTTGGCATATGAAACTCGATCGATCGTTCAGTCTTTTGTCGGCCTCCTTGATTCTTTTCTGCGAAGTGGCCTTCTTTTTTCTTTTTCTTTTCCCTTCCCTTATCTATGATTGCTTTGGTTTATGTTTCCTGCTCTGTTTCCTCATCAGAGAGCTAGGAAAATAAGAAGAAATTGAATGGTTTCAATGCGTCATTCTTTTCGGAGGTTGCAGATTTCTTTTCCTCCTTCATCTATTTTTAACACTGATCAATTTTCTGCTCTTTTTTCTTATCAGCTCCAAGACAATGAGAAAAAAAAGCTGAAGAGTTTGAAACTGATATTGGTTTAAAATTTTTGGCTACTTGAGTATTGCCTCTGATTTATCGTGTGTTCCAAAATATTGGGTTTGCTTTCTTTTCCCGTATTGGGTTAGCTAGCTAAGCAAAGTTATGGCTGGAGTATTAATCGGACAGGCTGCTCTTGGAGGAGCATTAGGAGAGATGTTTGCGGTGTTCTATAAAACAGTAAAGAACGTGACAAACGATACTCTAATGTTCGATTCCATTTTTGAACACCTCAAATCCACGCTAGCTGGGTTAGAGCCATTTGTCGAAGAAATACAACAGTCAAACAGAGAACTAGGACGCCCAGAAGAGGAGATAAAGGGCTTAATTGAAAAAATGAAGAAGGGTGAGAAGCTCATTAGGACGTACTCGAAACTCCCGTGGTTGAAATACTGCATGAGATTCCATTATGCGAAAAAACTCCGCAAGTTGGATGAGGCCCTTCTCAAGTTTTTTCATGTTCATGTGACAGTATGGAATGCGAGGAATGTGTTGCAGACTTTGCAAGGAATGAATGATATTCGTGTGCAAATGAATTTAGTGGGAATGAGTGATGTTGGGTTGTCGTGTGCGGTTCCTCGACCCCCAGATTTTATTGTTGGATTGGATGTGCCTTTGAAGGAGGTGAAGATGCAGCTGTTGGAGGAGGAGGTGTCGGTGCTTCTATTGACTGCTCCTGGAGGATGTGGGAAGACCACATTGGTGAAAATGCTTTGTCAGGATGAGGAAATCAAAGGTTAGTTTATCAACTTCACTTCACATATGCCAAATGCTTTGGGAAATATTGTTTGCATGTCCAGCACACTAGAATGAGTATCCTTCAAAGCATAAATGAACTATAGTTAGACATAAATCTCCATCTAACTAGTTTAAAAATTGGTAGGCAATGCTCTTTTAATAGTCCCAGTAGCATTTTTGCAATATTATCCTACATAATAATTACTACTTCAGAGGAGTAGCAGATAAAAGAGAAAGGAAAAATTCCTCGTATCTTCATAATTGGCCACATTGTCTCAGAATATGGCTTTTGCTCATTTCTCACTTTGCTGGGATTGGTTTTGGGACTCGGTTCATTCCGCAACATTACACGTTTCTGTTTATAAGTTATACAAGACTTGAAATTTGCCATCAGTTGTAGCTTTTAACTCTATTGTGTTCAAATAGGCATATTTAAGGACAATATTTTTTTTGTCCCCGTTTCGAAAACTCCAAACTTGAAGGTCATTGTACATAGACTATTTCGCCATAAGGTTGATCGGGTACCTGAGTTTCAAAGTGATGAAGATGCTATCAACCAGCTGCAGCAACTGCTGACTCAAATCAAAGCTCCTATGTTGTTGATCCTGGATGACGTCTGGTCCGGATCAGAATCCCTTCTGGAGAATTTCAAGTTTCAAATATCAAATTACAAGATTCTAGTGACTTCAAGAACTGCATTTCCAAGGCTTAGCTCTAAATATACGTTAAAACCATTAAATGATACAGATTCAATGACTCTTTTTCGACATTCGGCAATCTTGCTAGATGGGAGTTCTTACGTTCCTGATGAAGATACTATTCATAAGGTACTTTCTTAACCTATGTCACGCACACGCATATAATGTTTATGAGTGAAGCAATACATGATACCAGTTTCTGTCTTGATAAGTAGCTACACCAGCTTTCCCCAAATCCTAAACTATATAATCAAAAGTAGAGATCCAAACTATGTTTTTTTTTTAAAAAATTTCCGGACATTTTAATCTTGTTGAGATGGCCAAAAACTTGATTAGTATTACCCACAGAATATCCAAACAATCACTCGAGTTCATTTGGTGGCCTTGAGATGCAGATAGTGAAATGCTGTGGGGGTTTCCCACTAGCCCTTGATGTGATTGGCAGATCACTCTGTGGGATGTCAGCAGTGACCTGGCGCAAGAGAGTGAAGGACTGGTCTAGTGGTCATTCTATTCTTGATTCTGATAGCTCTTTGCTTGGGTGTCTAAAAAGGAGCCTAGAATTCTCTGACGATGAAATCATCCGGAAGCAAGAGATTATATTGAAGGAGTGTTTTTTGGACCTGGGTTCTTTTCCAGAGGACAAAAGGATCTCCCTTATTCCTCTCATTGATATGTGGGCAGGATTATATGAACTAGATGAAGATGACAGCATTGCTAACCTACTTGAACTCATCGCCCGGAATCTTGCCAGTCTTGAGGACTTCCCATGGTATGCTGGTTTTTTATTTGCATCATGAGATTTTCCAGCAGGCTGATTTTTTCAAGTATTCAATTCTAGGTGCTAGTTATAATATATTTTGACTGTATATATGCTAAATATAATGTCTTACAGATGATGCACTTTAGATTTTAATTGATAATACATAATAGTTTACCCGACGTGTCGATTGCCAAAGAACTATTTTTCAGTGGTAGCATATGGATCTCCCTTGAAAGACAATTACTTGAGACTTAGGAAAGATAAAGTCATACCAACTAAAAATAAGGGAGGACTTCAACCACAATCTTTACCTTTTGTAGTTTGTATTATATAGACTCTTCACATTAACAGAGGAACTCAACCACAATCTTTACTTTTTGTAGTTTGTATCATACAGATTCTTCAATTTGATCTTCTTAACAACAAATTATTACTGTTAACTTCTCTTACCAATCTTATTCAATTTGATCTTCTTAACAACAAATTATTACTGTTAACGTCTCTTGCCAATCTTATTCACACTGTTTTTAGTTTGTTGGACAGTCATGGAATTTATATTTTCATGTGTAAAGACTCGAGAACTTGAATCTCTTCTAAGCATCTATTTTATCTCATTTACCAGGAAACATGCAAGTGATTTTGCTAGCTGCTATAGTGAAGACTTCATCTCCCAACATGATCTTCTTCGAGAGCTTGCTATGCACCAGAGCAACTTGGAGCCAGTAGACCAAAGGAAGCGACTAATTGTGGACATAAGTAGAAACAACCTTCCCAAGTGGTGGATGGAACATAATCTAAAACCTATCAACGCCCGCCTTTTGTCTATCTCAACTGGTTGGTTAATCTCTCTCTCTCTCTCACACACACACACAAGCAAAAGTTGTAACCTGTTGCATATTAGGTGCCCTGTCATAACATAGAGGATATTGTTTGCAGATGAAATGTTCTCATCAACTTGGTCCAACATTCAACCACTTGAAGTGGAGGTTCTAGTTCTAAATTTTCAAACGACGAATTACACCTTCCCTGATTTTGTGAAGAAAATGGATAAGCTAAAGGTGCTTATAGTCACAAATTGTGGTTTCTCTCATGGTGAATTAGGTAATTTTCACTTACCTGGGTCGATACCTTGTCTAAAGAGAATTGTATTAGAGAACGTTTCAGTTCCTTCCCTTTGCAAGAGCCTAGAGCAATTGAGGAGTTTGGAGAAGATATCCTTGTTGAGGTGTAATATTGGTCAGGCCTTTAAGAGTATCCAGGTTTCAAATGCATTACCAAATCTTGTGGAGATAAACATTGATCTTTGTGAAGATATTGCAGAATTTCTGGTCGACCTGTGTGATATTATTTGCCTTAAGAAGCTCAGTATCACCAACTGTTATAAGTTCTCTGCACTGCCTCAAGGGATTGGAAAGTTGGTGAATTTGGAAGTGCTAAGGCTCAGGGCATGTATTAATTTGCTCAACTTGCCAGATTCAATCAGAAGCCTCCATAATTTAACTATTTTTGATACATCCTACTGCCTAAAAATGATGTGGTTTCCAGAACACATTGGTGAGTTTTGTAAGTTGGAAGAGCTCCACATGGAAGCGTGCTTACTATTGAGTAATCAGCTTTATCGGCAATGGTCGAATCAGTTGCCACCATTGTTTCAGAATCTAAAGCAACTTAAGCTTGTGACATGTGATGAAGAGATGTCCAGCTTATGGGAGCCTGTCAAGGAGTTCCACACAAGTGTGAAGGTAAAGGTGATTAGAAGTTCAGGGCTGATAATCCGACGGGTTGGTCTTATATTTGCGGGAGCTGCAACAGAGTCAACATCTTTATACGGTCACAATTCACTGTATTGAAAGAGAGAGAGGAAATATTTTTCTATGATTTTATTTTCCCCTATAAATTTCAAAAGAAATTGTACATAATTGTTAATAAAAAGTCAACGGGAAGGTAGGGACAAAATATTTGATTATGTCATGTAAACTTTATACACAGGCTTGGAAATAAATTTTTTTGAATTATTATGATAGAATGAAAGTACGATTTCATCTATATTCTGAAAATACTTAATAATTTTTCTGAGGTCATGGTAAAGTTATTGGTTTGTGCAGAAACTGTAACCCAAACTGAGAGTAAAGTGTTTAAATCCACAAAGTAAATAAATCAAGAACATTTACACTCCAAAGCCTTCAACTTTCTGCTACATGAATCGTGATATTTTTTCTGTAACAAACCCTAGGCTAGGCATCAAGAGAGGATACTCCATACTTGAGCAATTCTCTTCTTGTTATCATTGGTATTTCGGACTCAGAGACAACACGAGTACTGTCGACTAGGCCCCACTCACTTCTCATAGTAACGAGAAACGAGAAACTTGTGAAACAACTTCGGAAAGAGACGGGGAGACAGAATCTTTTCGGTTAATTCCTCGTTTGTCCTTCCATCCTCCGTGCCCCCAATTCCCCCATTTTGTTCCCTTTTCGGAATCTCTTCCCGGCGGCCATCTGACAGAGGCTCACCGAGACCGAGACCGAGACCGATACCCAAAGCCGGCCCGAAACACAGGAAAATGGTATCGGACTTAGAGCTTATTGTGCGGCTCCGGGAGTTTCTCCAGAGCTCCGACCTGAACACGACGACCACCGCCACCGTGCGCCGAAGGCTCGAGGCAGATTTTGGAGTGGATTTGACGGACAAGAAGGCGTTTATAAGGGAACAGGTGGACGTGTTCTTGCAGAGCCTGCATGAGAAAA